>JARHVA010006069.1:530000-835000 GCA_037957365.1 Torreya grandis | reverse complement strand
CATGAAAGCCCAACTTTACATATGCATATCTTTTGATGTGTTTCATTGCATGATCTATAAATTAACACAAATAAACTAGGTCCAAAACTGAACAAACCCATATGATCACCCTATTCTAAAATCTCCACATGTGAGATATTCCATCATTAAATTGTATACTCAACTCTTTAGGGCCATATTGCAAATTTGGTTAAGTATGGGAAAATAGTGAAATCTATCTTAGAATAAAAATTTGCACCCTCATATATTTTATTGTTCTTCAATGCATGACTTGAGATACGTAACATAAAAAATAGGGAATACTATGATCAAAACCATATGACCAACTCCCCTTGACTCATTCACACATGACACTGGTGATGTCATCAAAACTGCATACTTAGATTTTTTACCTCTGGACCCAAAGTGTCTCAATGAAAACTATGGACAACTAGATGAATTCATCTTATGCACACAAGTTCTCAAAGCATAGATAACATCTTAGGAACCTCTTGCACATTATTTAATCACCATACTCATCCTTGAACATCTCTAACCAGTCAAAATTGAAGATTAACCAAGCCAACATAAACCACACTAGAACAATCACATTGCACACTTTGTCATTATTACTTGGGCTATCAAAGCACTTCATCAACTCATTAGGACACCTTCATGACATCATTTAAAACTCTCCAATAATCTCCCCCTTTGTCATTGATGTCAACAAACATCATATATAGCAATATATAGCTCACCTTCTTTCTCTTCGTGTACTCCCACAATAGGAACTTTCTCCCCCTTTAACATAATGACAAAGTGGGCACCAATTGATCTTGAGGATGTGAAAAAGACTATCAAATAGGAAAGGACCATATTAAAAAGATGATACAAACTGCCCCTTACCTTAATCCTACCTTTTCTTCCCTTGACAACATCCTTTTTTCTCCATGCCATGACTTACTTCAACCAAGCACTGAAACCAATGAAGATAGATTACATAAAAACATTGAAATCTAATGGAAGTCACCAAGAGACATCTGAGAGGGAATCCCCCTAAGATTTTTGATCCATTGTACCATTTGAGCATCTTCAGATCTCTACACACCATGAAGGACCACCATGCAAACTTACTAGCCTTCTTACTCAAGACACTTCCATGACCACCAACAGAGCATCATACCATTCATCAATTAGGAAATGTGTTTTAAACCAACTTTAAACATTCATTCTTTGCTCTTTTGGAGAAACTAAACAAAAAACACATCTTCAAGACTATGCCTATCTAAACTCCTTGTAGCCCTAGCTAGAGCTTGTAGAGCCTACAACTTTCTGTAGACACATCTTCAGGACCTAAAAATTTATATCTAGAGAACTCTCATATGCCCCCTTGAGCACACTAATTTTAAATAGCAAGCTCATTCTCTGCAACATACTTACTTCACAAACCTACTATCCAATTAGGCCTCCAACATGACAAACTTGAATAACATGAGAACCATAAACCTTAAAATATTTTTGAAGCTTGATTTGACCACCCATTTGGCCCATTCAACAAATTAAGAAGACTCGGACCTCAACTCGTAAGGTAGACCATTTTTTAGTAGAGCCCAAAACCCTAGAATCGCAAAATACACAAAGTCAACATAGCACCTTCCAATCAACATCCACCTATGAAACTTCTTGTACACTTGGAGATAGACATTACATAATTTTGGACCAAGATTTGAGCTTTCAAACCATTGGGAATCTTGACTTCCTATAACCCATTTTAGGACCTACAAGTTCTTAAGCAAAAACTAGGAAACCTAAGAGCAAACAAAAATATCACCTTCAGATCATGAAACCACTTGGAACATACTATAATAAGGTCAACAAACCTTTATATGTATAAATATTACCTTGATAAATCACAAATTCTTCATTGTCATCTAGGAGCCTTCAATCCAACCCTACAGACTGTTCCAACTAAAAAACACCATAGCAACACTTGATTCTCCAATTGAAAGGATTCTATTAAGAATCATAGATAGAGACACCCTCTATACCTCAATGCTCTAAAAAAAATACAACTCCTCATATTCCTATTCCTCCTTACTCAGATGATACTTATAGTTCTTCTTTTTTGGCTTTAGAGAAATAACTTATTCAACTACGACAACATTCTCCTTTTCTTCTATGATTGGATTATCAATACATGGATACAACATAGATTCATGGCATACCTCTTCATCTGAAGAATATTCCTTGCATCTTGGATTATCATCACTAGGCACTTGTTCAACAACATCAAGATGTTCACTTGGATCCATACATACCTCAGAACTAGATTCAAATAACACTTTGGACTTTTCCTTGAGATTAGTCTCTTCATTCTCAACATGAGTAGACATTGAGACCTCTTGAGACTCTTTACATTTAGAAGCATTCTCCACCATATAAAATAGATTCCTTAGACTAGAAATCTCATCATGACTCATACTTACCACCTTTGGTTTCCATGTATTAACTTGCCTTCTGTCTTGCACTCTAAGATCCTGATAAAACCTATATAGTCTTGTAGGCCTTTGCTTATAGAATATAACAATTTGATCTATTTGTTCACAATTGAAGTACACCATACTATTTAAAAAAAATTCTTTTTACCTTTTCATATTTGGAAAATGTCTTGCAATGTGTCCTAGTTCATAATAACTATAGCACTCAATATCTCTTGAAGGAAACCCAACTTGTCTTGCCTTAAATGGATAACGTTTTACAAAGTGTCCAACATCATGACAATTTAGGAACTCAACCTTTTTACACCTTTTGACTAATGACCCCCATCATAGTTCCAAGAAAATTCATTCTTAACAGGTCTTATACATTCTCTAGCTCTATGCCCAAACTGACTACATGTATAACAGTAACCATTGAAATTTGCATACCTCATGGCATTTAGCTATTTGATCTATTTTGTATTCATTCTACCAAAACCTCCATTCCTTGTTTGATGATTTGTCTTCAAAGGTTGATTATCCTTGTTCACATTAGTCTTCAACTTGTCTTGAGTTGCAATCTTTGTTTCTTCTTTATATCCAAGACCAGTCTTATCACTTACATGGTTTTGATCATTCAAAGTGTTATGTAGATCACTTGAGATTTTTTAAAATTTCAAAAATGACATTACCTTACTAGATACCTTATTTAACATAGATTTCAATGACTCAATTTCAATTACATACCTTTCACATTCATCTTGTTTGGCTTTTAAGCTTGTAGATAGGATTTCCAATTAACAATGAGATGTTTGACCATATCTTCATGCTCATTGACATATTCATCCATTCTTTCCTCAAACACATTGAATTTCTCCTCAAATTCTTTGAGTTTAGATTTCATCTTCTTATTGATCTTCTTCTCAATATTCATTTCTTCATGAGCATTAGTCAATGTAGTCTTGTAGTCCACCTCATCTCTATCATCATCTAAATCACTCCAAGTAGACACCTTCTGATATGAGCAACTTCCTTCCTCAACCATGAATAGAGATTCATCTTTGAAAAAATTGTCATCTTCAGGATTATATTCTGAGTCATTGTCTTTACTCTCATCTGATGAGCTACAATCTTCTTTGGTGTATAGACTCTTCTTGTCCCTAAATTACTTCTTCTTGTTATCAAACCTTCTAAATCCCTTTTTGATTTTATTAGACCTAAAATATCTCTTGTCGTCATCATGACCTTGATCATGCTCTTCATCATCATCCTTCTTATACTTATGAGGGCACTTATTAGCAAAATGTTCTATCTCACCATAATTGAAGCATTTAAGGAGAAACTTACCTTTAGACTTGCCTAAACTTGTTCTCAATTTCCTTGAAATCAAAGTAATTAATTCATCCTCATCTATATTAGGAATGCCATCCTCATTGATTTTATTACCTTGGAGCTTCTTCTTTTTATGAATTTTAGTCTTTAAATCTACTTCCTTCTTTGGAGGTATATCATTATTCTTCCTCATCTCATAGACAGTAAGGGTGCCATGTAATTGATCTATCTTCAATTGAGTAAGATCATGACTCTCTTCTATAGTAGATACTTTCATATCAAACTTGGGGGATAGAGACCTTAATATATTTTGAACAATAGTAGTCTCTTCAAGATTCTCTCTAAGACCTTTGATGATGTTCACAACCTCATCAAATTTATGCAAAAAATATGACATAGTATCTTCTTCATTCATCTTAAGACTTTCAAATTGCCTTCTGTGAATATGTAACTTAGCAAGCTTAACCTTTAAATCTCCTTCAAAAATAGTCATAAATTTATCTCATATTTCCTTAGTATATGTGCAATGAATTAATTTGTTAAACTTTGTTTCTATAAGACTACAAGTGATGGTATTCATTGACTTAGAGTTGTTCTCAAATAGCTTCTTGTCTGCAACACTAGATGGAGGAATGGTAGGAACAACATAACCATCCATAATAGATTGTCATACATCAAACCCTAGGGACATAATGTATGTCCTCATCTTGACACTCTAAAAATCATAATTGGATCCATTAAATACCTTTTCTTGCTTAGTAGAGAAACCACCTTACACATTCTAACTAGCCATTGTACCTTGGATCACCTTTAAGTTGTCAAACTTTTACCAAAGGACCTCGCTTTGATACCAATTGTTATAGGTATAATACACTGAGGGGGGGGGTGAATCAATGATGGAAAATAATATAATTCAATTTTAAAACCCTTTTAAATACTTAATCATTCAACATAAGAATTTATGAAGCATACAGATCATTGATATCAGTGAACAATAAAAATAATGCAAGAACACATACACAACACAATGTCTATGTGGGAAACCCCCTTGGGGAATAACACCCACTCTCAATCCTAAAAACACATGGACTAATATCCTTTAAGATGCTCATAAACAAGAGATTTATTGAGTCCTTTTGATCAGGAACCTTCAACCAAGTCCTTTTGACCTACAACCTTGATTAAGTCCTTCTGATCAAATGTCTTTAGTGAAACCCTACTTTACAAGGAGAAATTGCCCCTAAGTGAGATCAAGTCATTTAGAACCTCCTTGTAAAGAACACTTCCACCTTAGAGATGATGTCTTCAACACCTAATGATGGACCTCTTGATTCACTGTCAACTGCACAAACTCTCTCTCCTTATTTACTCAAACAATCCTCATATGCACACTCAAACCTCTTCGCATATCCTCAGTAAGAACACTATACTATCATCAAAAACATGATCTAAAAATCATGTACATATTCTTTAATATCCTCTTCTCATTAACTCCACCAACAGGCACATAACCTATCCTTCGCTCACACACAAAAGCCTCTCATAAATCTCTCTCTAGTCTCATGCTTACAAAGTCTAGAACCCAACACATTATATATAGAGAAATCATGAATTAACAAGATTAAAATATTTCATGTCAGCCAAAAAACATGCCTTCACCCTTAAGGCATCTCATATGGGTCACACTTAAGCAAATTCCCCTTTCAAAATAGGCCTAAGTCACTTTAAAGTCCTATGGAGACCCACTCAGCTCTTTAACACTTCTCTGAGCATAAAAAGAACACAAGACCATTTAAAAATACATAGGTCCACTCCTTATGTCCCCTATTACATTCTCAAAAGATCACAAACACCTTAGCTCACTTTTGTGTATGCTCAAACAACTCAAATAGAGACCTTATACATAGGAATGCCATTAATGAACATACAATCAACTTTTTAAGCATTGTTCATACTCAAGATAGATTGGTCCCACCTCCAAAATATTCATAGAGAATCCTCATGGAGTATACAACACTCCCTAGTATCAAATTCACTATGAAACATAAAAACAACATCTACATGATCTTGAAAATCCTTCTCAGGTTACTTACAGTCCATATACGAAAACATAGTCAACTTTGGATTTCAATATCTTTGTCTGCACACACTTCCAGATCTTTAAATCAATATTTCCAAATGCACTTGAAGTCCTCTACCACTTTGCTTTTTAATACAATATAAAATTTGACTTCTATCAAAATTTATGGTCCAAAAACCAAACATTAGTCTTTCCTTTGTAATTTCAAATATTCAAATGGTCAAAGTTAACCTTCGAACATAATGCTCGAATCTCATGTCCTATCAGCTCAAGATCAATATCACATCATTGATCTTGTCTGAGCTTTAATGCACATACCACCAATGCCAAATGCTAAACCTATATCACTTTGACCTTATCTCATGCAATTTGGGAACCTTAACTCAACACGATCTATTGATCTCTACAGATCAACCAAGGATTTAATGATCAACACTCACCATTGATCAATCCATATGAATGCCCACTCATCATCGGATCCTTATCATGTACCTTTTATCAATTATTAAAAATCATGCACTTATCTTAATATTGTTACCTCTTGACATCTTAGAGCCATGCACACTATTGATCTTTCTTGATATTTAACACTTTCAAAAATGACTAAGTATGAGGAACTTGTCAATATACTTGAGTAGCCATTTTTTCACCTTATTAACTTATTATATGTTTGGAGGTAGGATCTTAAATTTGGAACAAATGATCTCCTCACATAGGAGAATCCAACCATGTGACACACTACTTTTGAAACTCTCGATGCCTTCTTCAAATCTTCTGTCACGGAACCAACCATGCCAAAATGTGTCTGGAAGACCAACTTTGTTCCTATATAACTTTCATCGTGCTTCAGTGCATGATCTCAAATCTAACACAAATGAATTAGGATCAAAAATGAACAAACCCATATGATTAGTTTATATTAACACCTTCACACATGAAAGATACAATACCATTAAAATTCTCACTAGACTCTTTCTGCCACATTGTAAAATTGGCTAAGTAGGGGAAAAACACAATCAAACTGCTCGAAAGCCCAACTTTGCATATGTATATCTTTTAATGTGCTTCATTGCATGATCTATAGATTAGAAAAAATAAACTAGGTCCAAAACTAAAGAAACCCATATGACTAGCTTCTCCTAAAATTTCCACACCTGCGATATATTATATCATCAAACTGCTTACTTGGCTCTTTTTGGCCATATTGCAAATTTGGCTAAGTATGGGAAAATAGTGAAATCTATCTTAGAATCCAACTTTTTACCCTCATATAATTGACCAAACTTTAATGCATTACTTGAGATATAACACATAATAACTAGGGACTATTGTGATCATAACCATATGACCAACTCCCCTTAACTCATTCACATGTGGCATTGGTGATGTCATCAAAACCGCCTACTCAGATTTTTTGCCACTAGCCCCAAAGTGTCTAGATGAAAAATATGAACAACCAGATGCATTCCAATTATGCACATAAGCTATTAAATCATAGATAACATATTAGGGACCTCTTGTACATGATTAAATCACCATACTCATCCCTAAATATCTCTAACCAGTCAAAACTAAACCTTAACCAAGCCAACATAAAGCACACTAGAACAAGCACATTGCAAACTTTATCATTGTTACTTGGGCTATCAAATCACTTCATCTACTCACTAGGACACCTCCATGAATCATCATGACAACACTGATAACTCTCCAACATAATCTTGTTGAAGTTTTTGATGAATCTCCTATAATAATTAGCATGTCCTAGAAATTTTTTTACATCCTTTTACTTCTTTAGTGAAGGCAAGTCTTTGATGATGCTTATTTTGGTTGGGTATACCTTAATACTTTCAAGTGAAATGTGATGTTCTAAAATAATTCCCTCATTAATTAACATGTAACACTTCTCATGGCTTAAGGATAGTTGGTGATCTTGACACCACTGTAGAACTTTCTCAAGGCTGGCAAGAGCTTCTTCAAATGTCTGCCCATAGATGGTGAATTCATCCATGTATATTTCCACACAGTCATGGGAAAGATCAGATAATATGCTCAAGGTATCCCTTTGAAATGTTGTTGGGGCATTTCAAAGGCCAAATGGTAGTAATGCATATGTGTATTTTCCCCAAGAACAAGTGAAAGTGGGTTTCTCTTGAACCTCAAGTGTTATCCTTATTTGGTTATAGCCATTGATTTCATCAAGGAAGAATGAGTACTTATTTCATGCTAATGTATCAAGCACTTGGTCAATAAATATTAGGGTAAGATGATCATTCCTAGTAGTTGCATTTAATTCTCTGTAGTCTATGCAAATACACCATTTCCCTCCTTTTTTAGGCACAATCACTAAGGGGGATACCCACTATCATAAATGGGGTAGATAAATCCTACATCAAATAGTATTTGATTCTTAGTTTTAATAATGTATGTAACTATAGGATTCATTCATCTTTGGGGTTGTGAATAGGCTTAAATTCTTCCTTGAAATAGATATGGTGTTTGCATAAGTCTGGAAGAATCCCTTTCATATCATGATAATCCCAGGCAAATGTTGTTTTATGCTAATGAAGAACCATAAGTAGTTGGTTTTCTTGTTGAGGTGTCAGAGATTTATTGATATTAGGGGTTTACTAGGTATAATGTCCACTTGCTTAGATAAAGAGATCATTGTCTCAATTTTAGCTAGTAAAAAAACATAGTTTCAGTGACGAAGAAGCAATTATTGGAATGTTCTGATGCCTCTTACAATATTAGCTAGGCTAATCTCAAGAAAGTCATTTTAAAGAGGACAAGGTATACATTCCAAAGTATTTATGGCTACAAGATATCTTCGATAGGTGTTCTACATGATATTGGAAATGATAGTATCTTCCTCTTGTTCTTGTAAAGGTAGACTATAGGTAAGCATGCATAATGTCTATAGAGAGAATACCTCATCAAGCTCATCCACCCAAGGTGATTCATTATCATGGGAAGGTTCATACAAAGGGTAGAGAACCAATTTCTTGGTTTCATTACCATTAGAAATGGGTATTTTACTAGACCTATAGTTAATGTAAGCATCGGTAGTAGCCAACCAAGGTCTACCTAATATCATAGGGTAACCTCCTAAATTGATATTTGATTATAGGATGATAAATTCTACTCGATATTTCTATGAATAAATGCTAATGACAAGGTCTTCTATGATTCCCTCTGGTTTAATGGTTGACGTATTGACCATTTGCAAGATAGTAGGCATTGGATGCAGAGTTGTAAGCCCTAATTTTTGCATGGTTAACATGGTCATAATGTTAATGGTTTCTCCCAAATATATCAATGTATTAGGGATGGGTTGGACATGGATATTAATGTTGACTACCGAACTAATAGGATCTGAGTATTTTGGTGTTGCTATATTTTCTAACATAATATTTGGAAGCTAACCAAGGACATGTATTATCTTGGGATCCTTCTTCCTCCCTGATTTCTTTAAGCATAGTTCTCTAATAACTCTGGTGTATATTGGGACATCTTTTATAACTTGAAAGAGCATAATCTCTACACATATATTTTTTAATTGGTCTAAAACATCAAATTTTGGCTCTGGCTTAGGTCGTTGGATACTCAATCTCTCAAGAAATAGAGGATGATCGGGTTCCTTCTATTTTTAAGTTCTTTTGACTCAAGAGTGGTGGTGGATGGAAGTGGATTAGTATGAGTATCCAAAGATTTTTAAATATGTTTTGTGATCATAGGTGAGGTGGATTGTAGAATAATTCATCCTGAGTTATGCCATAGTCATTAATATCCAAATTATATGTTGGATATTGCATTGTTTATGTGTATTATGTTGGTTGAACCAACTTATTGATGGGATTGGGTATCAATTGGGTAGGTAATTAGGTTGACCTAGTAGGTGTTTGAGTATTTTCCATCAAATCTTGTTGGTATGGCAGTTGAAATTATTGTTAACATCTTAGGTTCTAGTTATTTCTCCATGGCTACTGCCAAGTATTAGAGGGATATGGACAAGGTTGGGTGGTTGGTTGAGAATGTCAAGATTGATTTTAAGATTGTATCCAATTAGGAGACATCTAGGATGAATGGTTTTATGACCAAGGCATTTTTGGCCAAGAACCTAAGCTAAAATTAAGAGTATTGGGAAATTAAGCTTCATAAAAAGTAGAATTTGATGGCATACCTAGAAATTATGGTCTAGGTGGTCATTATCTACATTGGGCTATGTAGAATATGTAATATCCATCACCTCTCATTACATGTAGCTCTACACTCTTGGGAATTTTCTTAGTTATTTTGGCTAGTTTGGATTTAATGGAATGACATTTGCAGTCAACTTTCTTCTTCTTGCATTCTGGGTAGTAGACTGTCATGGGTTACTCCATTTCTTCTCATTTCTACCTCATATGCAATGTATCCAACTTTATGGCCATGTGAATTATAAATTCCTACTTCATATCCTATAGCAAATTACTTATCACATTTTTAGAGATCATGTTAGTGGATGCGGGAAGAACCATATTATTGTGGGTTTTAAGTAATATAGACCTCAATTAGTTTTTTCATAATGGGTGGAGATCATCAAATGACAAAGATGATGCATCTCCTCCACACATGAGGTCAAGTGCTTCTAAGCAATCTTATCTCATTCCTTTTAGGAATATGAGTTTAATGGATTCTTTATCCATTGTAGCTTGTTTGTATTTTTGAAGACTAAACATGAATCGTTCCAGATAATCCTCCAAATATTCATCCTCTTCTTGTTGTATTATGAAGATATCAACTCTTTTGAAATTCCTTCCAGTGTAATAATCTTGGTATTTTCCCAAAAATGTGTCCTTCATTTCAACCCATGTGGAGATTGCATCTCTTTTGAGTCCCATGAACCATCGTAGAACTGCATCCTTCAATGTTGTAGGAAATAACTTGAGCTTCTAAGCATCCTTATTGTAGTCATAGATTCTATATAGAATATCAAATTTCAATAAAAATGTGTCTAGGTCCTCATTTGGCTTCCCCCTAAAGTTAGGGGGGGCTGAGTGAGGGATGTTTTTCATAGGTGTATTAACTTCAGGGGTACGAATAGGAAATTTAAAGGTTATTGATTCATTATCAACATTGTCAGCTTGTTGATCCTCCATGTCCACCATTGTCAACCAATGCTTGAAGTCTTTGTTGGCTGATAGAGAGGTGTGGTAGGTTTCTTAAAAGCTAAGAGGGTTTTAAATGTTATCTTGGAAATTAGTTTGGGAGATAGAGGAGGGGAGTGAAATATGTATTCTCAAGTGTGGGGTGGTGAGGTGGACTCTTGTAGATGATCTCCTTCAGAAGTACCAACTCTTTCTCTAACTTTTACTAACAACTCATTCAAGAATCTTCATTCTTCTCTTGTGTACCTAATCTTATCCTCAGTATTTTCTTCATTCCCTCCTTTGGTTGTAGGAGGTGTTACTATTCCTATATCAAATGTTATCTTTTTTATGCGTCCTTGTTGATTTTTTCTCGTTGCATATAAATTACTACCTTTTTATTTTGAATTTTTGCTTTCCCTGACCTACACATGGTTAGTGTGGTGGGGGTTCTTGTTTTGGATTTTTCTAACATTATATTTTGAAATAATCAAATTTTAATCTATAAATAAAAAATATATAAACTTATAAAGCAATTGAAATAGAAAGTATGTAAAATAATGAAAGGCATCATCAAGATTGAAAATGTAAGTGTGTGTCACCCTCCTAGGCAATGACAATAAAATGATGAGTAACAGATTCACCTTTCAATAGAATTCACTTGAACTTTTATGAGTAAGGGTAGATATTAACAACTTGGACCTTCTACTTCATTAATTATCAAACCCAAGGGCATTTAGGCTTGATAGGATGACTCCACAGTATATGCACACTTTGTTTCCTAATTTAATGCTTATGCCAATCATGGTCTAAGAATTGTAGTAAAGGAATAAATTGTATAAAAGGAAACAAACATGTAGGGAATGAAATAATAAAAGATGAATTTCTATTTTGGAAGCTTCCTTAATTTAATCACATAATTTAAAATAAAAACTAGTAATCATATACGAATCAACTTGTTAATATAATAGTAAACAAAATACTTATCTAATTAATGAGGCAGATCTTTGTATCAAGACATCCAAAGGGGGCCCTTCCTAATTCAGGGTTGAACTCTAATCCTTCTCTTAACACATAACTGTTTCTAACACAAAATGCTAATTTTATAAATATGTCATATAGCAATTAAATATTTCTATAGGAATTAAAATATTATTGTTGTCTTGAAAAATGCTTGTTCTCAATTAGTCTCTTACTACTAACTGATTACCCCTCAAAAACTATGTTATTGAATATATAATAGAGGCGGTTACATTTATATTAACATATTACATTCCCTAGATAGACTACTTAGCTATAAGACAAGTCTGGTTTGTTTGATTAGTTTGAGTCCAGTCGAATCTCCTTGCTTTGGTCCCACTAACTTTTTCCATATTTACATGGTTGTTACAACTTCTTCTAGATCCATTACAAGATAGTTATGCCTCATAATCTATTTTTGATGTTTGTAGCTAAGATATTCAATGGTTGTAGGATGTTATGTCACATATTCATTTTGCTACAGGATGCATTGTCAACTATTTCTAAGAATATACTTATTGCTTACAACCTAATTTAACACATTTAGAGAGAAAGAAACCATAAAACAAAAGATAACTATTTATACTCTATTTACAAGACAAGAATCTAGTTATCCAAAGATATACAGAAATATAATGTTATTCATGTATTAGGGCTATTTATGACAAAGATATACAAGGGACAATTCAAAAAATCATGGTAAGATGGAAGGTTATATGTATGAAAAGAGGTACATAAAGCATGCCAATTATGGGGCTCATCATTCTGCTTGTTCATGTTGAATTATGCACCTTCATATTACTTTATCTTAGCCAAGTTTATAAAGGTCTCTGCCAATAAGATAGAAAGGGGTAGCACATATAGCTAGTTTTTTTTCACTTGGGTGGTAAGGTTGTATGGCACAGATCTTGTTGTAATAAAATCCATAATTTTTTCAAATTATTTAAGCATGTGTGTACTTGAAAAAGTTTTACATCATGTAAATCATAATCTATGGCATGTGAAGGTTCGCCTAATTGAACACATGAGAGATGGTTGGGTCTGAAATCAACTTTGCCTAGTTTAATGACCAAAAATAACTAGAACTCTTGGAAGAGGACAATCCATCGATAGATGCACTTGTGTAATATTGGTTTATTTACCAAATAATTGAGTGCTTCATGATCTTTATATAAGATGAATGGAGTTGCCAATAGGTATTGGTGAAACTTATGAAGCACATAAACCATAGACAAGGCCTCATGGTCTGTCATAGAGTAGTCTCATTCCATTGGTGTGAGCTTCTAGTTAGCAAAATAAATAGGATGATCAAGGCTTCCCTCATCAGGTTGTGTCAAGATAGTACCTACTACCATGCCCAAAGCATTGGCATGCACATGAAATGGTTGGTTCTAGTTTGGGAACTAAAGATTGGGTGAGTTACCAGTTTCTTTTTTAGGGCCTCAAACACTTGTTGGTTTTGAGCTGTCCATAAGAATAGGCCATTATGTTTGAGTATTTCTTCCATTGGGGAAACAATGTTAACATAACACCAAATGAAATTTTGGTAGTACCCCATGTGACCTAAGAAGGCATGGACCTTGCACTGATTGGTTGGCACTATGAGTTGAATGATGACCACAATTTTAGCCAGATCCACCAATAGTCCATCTTGGAAAATAATATGTCCTAACAGAATCCAAAATGGGGTGGAAAAGATGTAATTCTTCAAATTCAAGGAAATCTAAAGTTGACGATAATGTTCAAGCATGAGGTGCATATTTTCACATTAGTATTTCACTAAACCATCCACGGTCTAGTCATCCAAGTACACCTAAAGGAAATTATGGATGAAATTCTTGAAAGCTTCCACCATAATGAATGAGAACACGATTGATGCATTTTTAAATCCAAAAGGCATAACATTATATGCAAAATAACCCCATTCATTTGCAAAGATTTTATTTTCCTTGTATTATTTATTAATTTGGACATGGTGATAGCCAAAAAAGCCATTGGTGACAGTATAAATTTCGCACCCAACAACACTTTCCAAAATTCCTCGATGAAAGGCATTAGGAAAGGGTTCGTTACACATACAATGTTGAGTAACATGTAATCCACACAAATTTGAATTTGACCATATTTATTTATGTTGATCACCATTATAATAACCCATTTAAATTCATCAATGGGAGTAATAATTCTAGTGCACAACATGCTATCAATTTCCTCTTTAACCTAAGTACACATATTTGGGTTCATTTAATATGGCCATTTCATCACTAGTTGAGTGCCTTTAACTAAATTGATGTGCATTTTCCCAATGATGGATTTAGCCCTTCAATTTATTTGTAATTATGTGGGAAAACATATTGGTACTTGTGCAAAAGTTCAAAGATTTTGGTTATCTCAACATCAAACCAAAAATTTCCCACATTGGCTAGTTTAAGTGCATCATTTGTTCAAATGTTCTGCTGAACCATTTGGAGTGGTATAGAATATGGTTTATACTCAAACTAAATCATATCTATGACATCATGTTCCCCACATTTTATATGTATATTTAAGTAGTTGAATGATGGATTTGGTGGATCAGAACTGGTACCCTCATCAAATTGGTACATAACCTTTTGATTGCCCTTTTGGATCTATTTCCTATGTGCATGATCTAGTTGAAAGTTAAATTCTAATGAAACCATGGAAGAGGTATCAATTTATTGTAAGATGGGCAAATTATCCTCAGTTATGCCATGCATGTACCATATATAGTCTTTAACTAGTGACTGATCACCCACAGCTACCTAACAGATCACTTATAGAAACAAATTCAAATCCACTCATGGTGAAAAAAATGCAAAGGTGGAAAGCAAACCATGTTTTATGTGTTACCAAGTATCCCTGTCTCTGTGCATTTCTTGATGAATTCATGACCTAGCCTAGGTACATAAAGTACCATAGAATCCATGTACCCATAATAATTTTGGTAAACATGTTTCATCAATGCTCTAAAGGATTTCACTTTATGGTATATGTTCTTACATAGAAGTAATACCACTATAGGTTAAGGTGGCACACGAACATGATTGTCATGGTAGAAGTGACTATGCATGGTTATGTATACTTGTTCCAATGTATCCAATTTGTATTGATGAGTAGACCACCATCCATTAGTTATCACTTAAAATATAAAGTTGATCATGTAAAAATTTTCATCCTCATTAACATAGTAAGCATATGACTACTGTACATATTCCCAGACCTCCATCTGACCATAAAACTTAGGTGCTTGGTCTAACTATAAGGATGGTCTAGCCATTAGGCATCCACCAATGAGGTGAACAATTTTGTGGCACTGAGTGATATTTGGAGAGGATCCAAGGTGGATATCTAAGACACCATATATGCACCTTGTTAAATCATATGCACCTTGAGCCCATTGGTCCCAAGCGATATTGATAATGCCATATATAGACTTAACATCTTGCGATTGTAAGATTCCATTAGGAGTAGGATCCACATTTTCATATCCTTGAGAAATAATGTTATAGATTATATTAACATCCTCATCAAAATTAATGGGTTCCATAAAGGGGGATACATGGTCATTATTTATAGGTATGACTATGTGTTAAGTGTCATTCTCAAAGTAGATATGCCTCTTCTTGAAACATAAGTTAGCATTATTTGCATAGCACCAAGGTCAAACCAAAAGAGCAAAGAAGTCATCAGCTTTAGTAATCTATATAAGCATGAAATTTCCCTTAAACACAACTCCCAAGATGTTGATAGTGGCATCTTTAAGCACACCTACAAGTAGTGCACAAGTCTTGTTGGACATGAATAAGACAAATAGATAGGGTTACAAAGTGTGGCTCCCCATTTTTTTCTAGGCATATTTGGTTATAACATTAAATTTTGTGTTAGTGTCCACCAAGATGTCACGAGTCATCCAATCATCAATAGATGAATTGACAAGGACCTCTTTGTCACATTCTAGATTTGGTTGAATATGGGTCTCTCGTCTATGTGCATGGTTCAAATAATGATCCTTCTAAGGATTTTATGTTTACTATCATAAACAATTCTTGAGGAGAGGGATGATTTCCTCATTATGGAAGAGTTTTCATAGCTCTCAGAGCTCATGATGCTCTGAGTCTATGGGTACTTTAGTTATTTGCATCTTGACCCACATGCTAGCATCCTTAACCTTTAAGAATTCAATTTCACCTTGTAGTTCCCATACTAAGGCCATTATGTCATGGAAAACTTATTTTTGATGTTGAGAATTGGGATAGTGTTGTGTATGAGTTTATTCAAATTGAACCTTTTTAGCATGTGGATTTGAAACTCATTAGGAATGAACACCACTTTGTATAGTAATATTAACCTAGGGTCTAGATGGTGGGGTGGTAGGGCATAGTATCCACTAAGCATTTGGAGTTTTGAAAACATGTATCATCTAGGTGCATTTCTCATTCCATTCTTTAGTAATAGAGGCATACAAATTGGGACATTCTTCTAGGTGATGCTCATTTTTACAAAAGGTGTAGGTTGGATAGACCGTGCAGTCATGATAGTAGTGGTCTAGATATCCACATTTATAACAAGTTCTAGGTGGAAAATGACCACCTCCACATCCACTTCCATGCCCTCACCTTTTAAATATTGACCTCCACCAACCTCCTAGTTTTTAACTATGTAAGTTTGGTGCATACTTCATATGCGTGCTTCATGAATCTCATTAATGACCTAAAAATCATTTGTATCATGTGTATATGCATCACATATTTTATAGTATAATAAAAATTTATCTTGGGTGGTGTATTGAAGCAAGGTGATGTAGAGGAAAATAGTGACTCTATGTATATGACCATATATAAATGTCTCATACCTTTCTTGACTATGATTTCTACTTTCTAGACCCTTCTTTGACCTTTGATGACTTTCAATATAGATCTTCTACCCTCTTCTTAACACTCATGATCAACTTTGTCTCTAATTAGGCTCATAAGCCTTAATTAGATGCATCTAAACCTTTATTCACATCATCCATCAAACTTATCATCTACCTTTGCACTCTCCCTTCATAATTATCTTTGAATTTACTTGTAACTTTTAGGTACCTTGATTGTCACTTGATTCCTAGATCAATCTCTTCACTCTCTAGGATATTAATCCTCTTTTAACATGCATAGTAATTTTTTTGTATTTTAAGACACATCATACCTTCATTTATATATGCGCTCTTAGCTCCTGTCACCACTATCATCATCTTATAGTCCACATTTATCACTATACTTCATTTGCTTGATTCAAACTTGCTCTCCTTTGGGTTAAGTTCATAGGTTTAATAACTTAATGCATGTTTGTAAAATTATTGACCTCTCATTAGAATCCATATAATATTTTACCTACTTTCTTTAATTCTCATATACATCCAACCATAAGCCTCAATCCCTGAGTTTATTCTTTCAGCTAATCTTCGCTTTCTCTCTATTAAACTTCTTTCTTTGTAGCCCTGAAAACATGTAAGGCTCCTTGTCTATAACATTACACACCTAATACTAGAAAAATAAAGACATATTTGAGTACCCATTTGGCTCATCCTACTTCATCTACAATTTCATACTTCAACTTTCCAAGTACACCCACTTTCTCTATACTCCCCTTTACCAACTAGGTCTTTACTAGACCTATTGAACTTCCACAAGCTTAGAGACCACAATAAAATGAATAGCAACAACTCAAAAATTTATGAATCATTTTCTACACATGAAATTACAACTGATTACAAATCTCTAGGAATTTTGGCTAGTTAGAATTTGTGTTATTCAAATTTTCATATTTAAACCCTAGGTCTTGAAGAATACATGAGCATCAAAATATGCCCCAAAGGGTGCAATATGGGAAATGGAAGGTGCCCCAATATGTGTGGTAAAAAGATGATAACAATCAAAATATGCCCCAACCTATGGGATGTGGGTATATTGACTCAAGATCGACATGGCTAATAATGATGTCAAAGTTTGTGTAAACTATGTTACAATAGTGAATGTGGCATCTAGGGCAATGTTAAAATATGTGGGAGGTGATATGAAATTTTGATATTTGATATCGACCAAGTTGATATAGTCTGGAGAAATGAGAGTAAAGGAACTATGTCAATCAAGTCAATATAGTATGATAAAATAAGACTAAAAAGAATTGTATCAGCCATATCGATATTGTCTACTAATCTAATAGGAGTGAAATGGACTGTATTGACCAAGCTGATATAGTTTGGTGAAATAAGACTAAAAGGAATTGTATCGGCTAGGTCAATACAATATGATAAAATAAGAATAAAATCAAGGGGATCATTTAGGTCAATGAAATATGATAAAACATGACTAAAATGGATAATATCAGCTAGGTTGATATAGTCTGGTGAGAGAAATTAAACTGTATTGGCACATTTTAGGTCATGGCTAGTGCAATTTATTATAAATAAAATAACTTTATCAACATATTATGTGTCATGGCCAATGTAGTTGATATATGGTCATAACTGAATGGTAGTGGGTTGGATGATACCTTTGAAAAGAAATGATTTTTGTGGTGGTTTAGATAGATCAGATGAGCTTGAAGTAGGATATTTATGAATGTTCATATCGGCTCGAGGATCAAAATCACCTATAATGCGTAATGTGGTGGGCATTTGAATTAGATTTTCTTCATACGCTGATGAGTCAACAAAATTTGGTTGAATGTGAGTTGAGGTGTGATGATCATCCTTCTAAGGCCATCCAAGGGTAGGGTAGAGGGTGGGTAAACATCACAAAAAATATGTTCATCGTAACTTGATTTAAAGTTAAGATTGGTAAATATAGGAAAATCATAGTAGGGATTTTTGTCCATGTCATAGTTGTCATTAATAGGGACATCCACAATCATGCTAGGGTCTTCACCTCTATCAGAATCTCCATCATAAATGGGAAAATATTGATATTGATGTTAAACCATTTGAGAAGTGGTGAAGGTGGGATAATTAAATATTTGGGGATCATATTGATAATCATCAATTTCACTATTAGTGTCATCATTGGGATTTTCATAAGGATATTTAGGAGGATAACTTTTAGTGTAACTATAATTGTAAGGATCTCTAGGATCATAATGGGAAGATCATCATGTGAATCTTTGTCAATATCATAAATGTCAGAGGTGATGTCATTAGGATCCTCACAGGGATCATCATAAATGAGGTGACCATTTATTTCACTATAGGTATCATCATAAGTGGGAAGATCATCTTCGAGATCATGAACCATGAGCAAAGTTGTAGTATAGTTTCATTATGACATGTTGCCTTAAATGGTGGTCATATATGGAAGAAAATAATGACCCATGCAAAAGTGGAATGGGTTGGGGATCACATGAAAGATCTTAAGAACATACATCATGATGAAGAAGATTGAAAATTTGATGTAAAATAAGGTTAACTAGAGGGAAAAAATGGTATAAAGCTGAATGATATAATATATTACTAAATATATAAAAATAAATTGTATTAGCTAGGTTGATGCAATCAACTATTGAGTTTAAGAAAATGGACTGTATCGGTCAGGTTTATGTAATCAACTAATAAGTCTATAAAATTGGATTGTATCAGCTAGGCTGATGCAATCAACTTGAAAAATAATGGTATTAGGTTGGTTGATATAGTATAATAATAAAAGGTAGAGCTAATGTAGGATGGATAAAAAATTATTGTATCAAATTTATTGATATAATTGGGAATACGCAAAACGGTATTGAGTTGGTCGATACCATTAGAAGATAGATAGAAAACTATATTCGAATGGTTGATACAGTTTATATAATAAATAAATGGTATTGGGATGGCCAATATAGTTTCACTAAAATAAATATGACGATTTGGAAGATTTTGATAAGTATCTAGAAGGAAAAACATGAAACTAATCCAACGAAAGTTGGGATAAGATTCACACTGGGTTCACTAGAATGTATTATAATGGTGAAGCCACAGTGAAGATAAACAATAAAAATAAATGGAAACATGAAGACAATCTAACTAGGTATGGGATAAAATTTAATTCGGGTTCATTAAAATGTATGCACGAGCTATGATGACATACAACTATCCTCTTTCTCTCAATATACTAGAACTTAGATAAAGTCAATAAAATAGGTAAGGACCTATGAATTTCGTATTATAGGGTTACCTACAATACAAATTGTAATAGGAAAGGGTTCCAAAGCCTAAGTCTTCGCACAAGGATATAGCTCTCACTAGACCTCAAAAAAAATATACTATGGTTGTATAACAAATTATTATAATAGACTAAACTAAGGATGGTTTAGAATTACTATAAAGGGGCAAGGTGCCATGGCCAACCAAATGGGCATCTAGGCAACCTAAAATGATTTATGATAATTCTAAGACATCCTATGGCCACACCAACTTAGTCGGTGTGGAGAAGGCCTAAACAAAGATACACATACATATATTCACAAAACATTAAACAACATCTAATCTACTAAGTAAATATATGAAAGAGTGTAGGGATAGAATATACTTACCTTGGGGTGGACTCATTGACATTTCAATCTCCTCCTTGACTCAAGTGGATTTTTTCAAGAGAATGTTTTAGGTTGAATACCTAAAATGTTTGGATGAAAACCTAAGATATTCTTAGTTAGTAATTCCTAATGACTCCTCTTATTAAGCTTCAATGACACCACAAGACAAGATTCCTCAAGATAAGATTTTAAGACACTAACTCTCCCAAATGGAATTAGGGTAGAAATATGAGTGAAACTTGAGTGAATAAAGTGTATATGATATGATATGATATGAATGAAATATGACCCCTATATATAATGATACAATACCCTAAACAAACCCTAAACACCAAGCTGACAATAGCAATCCTAGTCATATAGTTGAAAGAAGTTGATTGACACTAAATGGTATCAACTAGGCTAATAAAGTACAAATGTCATAAGATAGGATCAAAATTATATTTGGTTGGCCAATACAATACAATAAGTGTGAAGGCACTAAAAATACAATATTGACCAGGTTGATACCGAAGGATATAGGGAAGCTTAAAAATATAGATAAGAGACATACATGAGAGATAGATAAATAGACACAAAGAGGAGGTTAAATTGATAGTATAAATGGTGTAATTAAGATATAATAGCAACATATCTTGTAAAGAACCACAAGCCTTTCCCATCCCGTTCTCAATTGATCCCTTAATGCATGCATTCAAGGAGATTAATGCATCGATAAGCCACTATAAGAGAAAACATTATTAAATGATAGTGTGAAAAATATTCTATGTAAAGATGAAATTTTTGTGGTGGTAGATATATTGACAAAGTATTCCCATTTCATACCCACAAGAAAGGCAAGAAGAAATTGTCCTAAGGTTGGAAAATTTTATTTCTAACATGTGTTTAAGCTACATGCAATCAATCCATAAATAAATCATTTGTGATTGGGATTAGATTTTTCAAAGTCATTTTTTCCAGGAGTTATTTTAGAATGCAAGGCTTACATTTAACGTAAGCACTACATACCATCCCCAAAAAAATGGTCAAACAAAGGTGGTGAACAAGTACTTAGAAGGGTATCTAAGAGTTTATGTAGTGAATAAGCAGAGTAAGTAGGTATAATGGATACAATTGGTTGAATATTGGTACAACACCATGTACCCCATAATTAATAAAATGTTGTCTTTCAAGGGTTTGTATGTGTATGAGGTGCCATCACCATTGGATTAGGTAATTCAGAGAGGAAAGGTCCCAACAATGGAGGAAGTTATGGAAGAGATGTAAAGCATTTTAAATTTTTTGGGAGGCAACCTAGTCATGAGCACCAATAGGATGAATCAACAAGTGGATCAACATAGGACAAAGAGGAGTTTTGAGATCAGGACATGGCATTTATATGAATACAATTGTATAAGAAAAAGACATTGAATCATATAGGGAGGCAAAAGTTATAGGAAAAATATTATGGGCCATATTAGGTGTGTGTGAAGGTGAGTGAATTTGCATACGTGTTGGACATATTGAATAAGGGAAGGTTGCACAATGTGTTTCATGTATCATGTCTAAAGAAGAAGATAGGGGTGCATGTGGTGCCTTAGAAATAACTTTTGATGATCGAAGAAGAAGGCAAGCTTATTCTAGAGCCAAAGTGCATTGTCGAGGATGAATCTCAGGAGCTTTAGAAGAGGGCAATGCACATGTTGAAGGTGAAGTGGAAGGGCCTATCCATGGAGTATGTAACTTTAGAAACAAAAGAGTTTTTAGCTAAGTTTCCAACCCTGAAATGACCCTTTAGAAAAACCTAAATTTTTGGAGTGATGAGCAAGGTATGTGAAATCTAGAAGGGGGGAAACAAAATCTTGATTGGTTGAAAATGGTGAATATGAAGGCAAATTTGAATGAGTGCGAGCTTATTTAAAAACATGACCAAAATTCAAAGGAATTCATATGAGTAAAAAAAAAAAAAAAAAAATCTAGTGGGGATAGCCTAGCAGTGTGTGAATTGAGTACTAGAAGTGGGAGGTCTTGGGGTCCATTCCCCAAGATGACCACCTCAATAGTGTCATCCCACACTAGGCTCTCACAAGTCAACTGTGAGGGTACCTGATGCAGTAGAAGAGCCATCTTGGTGTTCAATGCAACAAAGGTCAGTAGGTGCTTTGAAATTTGTGTTTCATGTGATGAAGCAAGCCATTGTCCATGGTTAGGGATACTCTTCACAGCTGGTTCTGGATCCGATTAAATAAATCTTGTCACCTAACATTTAGAGGCAAGTCAACAATGCATAACTAGGAATACTATTCACCGTTGGTTTGGGTATTCCAGTTATAAAATGTTTGGGGTTCTGGCTCCACTTAGAAAACCCTATTACCCAACATTTGAACTTGATGATGATAACCTACCAGTGAATGAACTAAGTGTTAGAAGTGAGAGGTCTCATGGTCTATTTCCTAGGATGACCACTCTCTAGCATCATTCCCACACTAAGCTATGGTGGGTTATTCGTAAAAAGTATCTAATGCAGTGGAATATCAGCTCAGTGTTCAATGCAATGGGGATTGATATATGGCTTAAAACTTGTGTTCAATGCGATGAGGTAAGTCCACAATCCATGGATAAGAATAGTATTCACTGTTGGTTTGGGCATTCTGGTTATAAAAATGCTTGTACCCAAAATTTACCAATGAGATTTGGGTGAGTTGGTTAAGTGATTTGGTTGTTCCAAGCCCCACCCAAATTTAAATATCTAGAAAGCTATATGAGGCTAGTTATGGCCATGTACATTCTCAAGGCCGGTTGTGGCCATTATTTGAACTTGGACCATCTTTGGTCGTTGGATCAATTCTCGGGCCTTCTATGGTTGTTGTTATAAATTGGGTCATCCTTAGCCCTTGGTGCGATTCTTCAAGCAGTTGTGGCTTGGTAGCTATTGGTAATAGTTGGTAATATCTAGTACTTGTGGTACTCACATCAAATGGGGATTTGGGTCCCTGATTGTATCCTAGACCAGTTCTAGCCCCGGTCAAAAGCAAGTAACCTAGCAAAAAAAAAAAACTCTCATTCTTATTCATGTAATAAGTCTTGGTATAAGGTAGGATGGTCAAAGATTTCATGTAGTAGGTAGAGATCTTAAGTTCCATTCTTATAATGTAAAATTTTTTACTTTTAGAGTTTGGCTAGCTTTGAGGTTAAAGCTTTTTAAGGAGAACACATGTTGTGTACATAAACACAACATATATTTGTGTGTGTGTGTTTAGTTAAAATTCTTTCTATTATGTTATATTTTGGGTGCCTAAAATTAGTGAAGGGTTAAGCCATGAATTAACCATAGTTTAACTAGGGATTTTAACAACTCAATACAAAGGGGGGGAAATCCTAAAGAATATATCTTTTTACAATATCAACTTAATGCAAGAGATCATTGCCATTATGTGAGAACTCTTTTATTACAGTCAGATTTGTAGATGAAAGCCACACTTGGGAAAGTAGGTGCTCCCATTTTTTTCCATTTATCAATGTTTTAATATATATTTTGCAGTTATGTTTCTATTATTATTTTGGAACAAACAATCTCACTTTATATATTGATTCTTGATTCACTCTTTGGAACCCTATTCATAGATGATTCCATTAGATATATTGATATGATCTCTTGATCCTTTCCTCATTTGCTTGTAGTGCTTTAGATCTAGTGGAATGAGTACACAGGAAGGAATGTTTCATGGCCTTCATGCTTTTAGATCTATTTTCCTCGTGGTGATTGGATATTTTTCCCAACAAAGACAACCTGAGTTTAATACACTTGTAAACCATGCCTCTCTTTCACTGGTGCACCAATGCATCAAGAGGAACCCCTCTTTATCTTCTCTATATTCAATCATATTGAAATTGCCACAAATAATCTTATTGGAATTTGGAAGCATGTCTACAATCTAATGTCAAAATGCCGCCCTTTCAACATCATTGAAGGCATAAATGTTGGGAATTCCAGAGGAATAAACATCAAAATGAAAATCATCTACATAATCTGACGAGTGGGGTTAGAAGCCCAACTAATGATGCTTGGAGCCAATATAGATGCAACAAGTGTTTCCACTCAACCACGTCAGTTCTAATGATTTGCCACTTGGAAAAATGCCCTTGGCCACACATATCAGGGGTGGAATGAAGTAAAAATATTGAGAATTTAACTTCTTGTAGATACAAAACATTCACATTATCAAAAAATTGATAAGTGTCCCTAACCATAAAGCTATGGCATGTGATAGTAAGGTTGTGTACATTCCAAGAGTAAACTATAATTGGGAGATATCAAGGTTCATGTTAGTACCATCATCTAAAGTGGAAAATACATTAGACAAATAACCTTATTTATTTCCACACATAAAATCACTAGGTTGGAAAGTATGCCACTTTTCTTGAACATACTTTCCATCTTTGAAAGGTAGTGATTGATCCGGACAACAATTCAGATGACAATTTGGGTGATGGGTCCACCCCAATTGATGGTGGAACTTCTGGGAGCCATAACTTTTGCATCGTAGCTCTAATTGACTCACCGTTTGAACCGTTGGAAAGCTAATAATGAGGGCAACATCATGAGATGGCACTGAGCTTTGTTTGATGAAGTTTGACCCCCTAAAACCCAACAGAAGTGTCCCAAATTTAAATTTTAGTAGTGCAGTCTAAAAATAGTAAGTTTCTAAAAATAGTAATTCCTCGAATTTTGTATTGTTGTAAATCTTGGAAGTCGAACCAATTCATCTCCCTAGAGATTAGTGACCTTCCACATCCTCCCCACACCTTCAAAACATGTATAAATGAAGATGTAACCTGAAATAGAAATTAGACATCTCTTCTTAGAGATAAGCATATGTTTGGGTCTGCAAATTTGATCAATAAAACATCTTTCTCAGAGATAGCATTATTTGAATTGTTTTGTTCTTGTTTCTTGAATTATCTTTCAACCAAAGCTTTCGAGTTTTGGATCATTGATGCACTGTGATAGCGACACAACCATTTTGTGATTAAAAATTAACTAAACTATTGAAAACCCCCGATTCTTTCATTTACAACTTAGGGTGTGATGGTTGGGACATTGTAGCTTAGCTTTCAAAACCAGAGAAAATCATCACTACTTGCGGAGTGCGATAAATGAGTGACACCTCTAAAAGAAGTGGTGCGTGCAAGATATTTTTTTATCATAATAGAACCCAAAGTGGGTTTGTACATAACAACCAGTACTTGGCATGCTTCGTGAGTTTGTTTGTTAGCCTTTTTGTTGGTTAGTATGGTCTACCCATTTGCAGAAGCAACGACACACTTATTCAACCCAGGAGATGTTTAGGTCTAGACTACGAGACATGAGTTAGCCATGGGAGAGAATTAATGAATCCTATGGTCTACGGCTTGACATCAAAAGTAGGTGTTAGGCAGGGTGATATACAACATGCATTTCGATATACACTTATCTCCTATTTGAATGTCTATCATTTCATTGAGATCCTTGGAAAGATCGACCTCAACACACATACACTTATGAGGCCTAGATGCATATAATTTGTTATGCTCATGGCAAATGAAATAATGAAGTAATTTGTTAACTAGCCTATCAAACCCCAAAGGGAAAAGATAGACCTAGAAACTCTACCCAGACTGGGATTCTATGTTTGGCTTGTTCAAACACAACAAAATCTATAGTACATTAGGAGAGAACCACAAGGGTGTTCCAGATAAACTACGAGCATGGGCAACAATGGCTTTAAAATGCTCATCGTTGGAAAATTTCAAAAGGAAAAACTCATTGGTTAGGTTTTGAGTGCTCTTGAGATTTCCAGTTATTGTGCACCTCGCTCTTAAGCATATTCCTTGAGTGGATTCTGCTTACAAAATAAACAACCAAATAAAATTATCAAACCATTGACATCAAAGTCAAAGCATTTTATAATAAAATATGGAAAATAGTTGACTAGGAGGGATTTGTTATCTCATGGAAGACTTTAGGTATGAATTTTTTTTTCTCGTTTTGTGCCATTGCTATTCAGAGTTCCACAAGAAACACTTGCATCAAATGATGCAAGAGCCAATGAATTTAGCATAATATAGGTGCAACCTCACTGTCCAAAGGGCAATAAATTGGTATATTTGATGCAATTAATACGACGTGACAATGGTATCCTACCAATAATGGCAATATGATGGCCAACTAAGTAAAAAAGAATTGGCAACCTAAAACCCTAGGAGAGTGATCTTCCAAGGATTTCCCTTGATTCATAAATTTATTTAAATAAAATGAAACCCTCATAAAAATTCAATTTGGTTGTAGGGTCTATATCAAGCTTTCTATCAAGACAAACAAGGCAAAACATCAAGCCAACCCATTTTAATTGTTGTGGACTAATCCTACTGAAGATTGAACCCTTAGTCAAATAAAAAAGTAAGAGTAGAATCCCTCTTAAATTATAGAGGTTCAAGGCACATAGTTCTTAGCTTCTACCCTTACTAATATTGACTAATATGAATACAATTTAGGAGTCAAACCACATAGATAGAGGGGTGGCCTACTTCCATGCTTCATGTTCATTAGTTGTAGGTGAGTAAAAATTTTGCTTTTTTTTTGAAATAAGGAAAATGCATTTTATATCACAGTAATTAAGGAATACCATTACACAGGAAATTGTGTTGTATGAAGCTTAGAAACACTAACATATCCAAAAACCATAGTGATCAAATCTGGCTGGATCTGCACAAAATCCATCCTTATCCAATTTTTTTCAAGAATTATACTTATGAAACCTTGTTTTGCATCGTGTTTTCTCAAGGAACTCAATGGGAGACAAACTTTATTGTATGACATATCTCTTTGTAGGTATTTTTTATCATCCAGGGCTTTCTAAAAAGATAAACTTGCCAGGAAAGACAAGCAATAAATAAATAATTGAATTTGACAAAATTCAGATTTTTTTCATATAAATTACTGTCAAGACCTATGGTGGATAAACTCAATGCCATATGGGATATTCAATCTTCCATCTTTGTTTGGGGTAGATGTTTTCAAACTACTTGTTTGCTTGTGTTGAACCCAAGTTTGCTCATTTTGCTTGGTGTTTACTTCATCAAGGGCTTCTTATTGGGAGAAGGCTAATGCAATTAGGGGTGGTCCATCCATTGTGCCCATTATGTGGGCATTTAAAGATTCTCATGCACTAGTTTTGCTTTTGTTCTAAGGCCCAAGGTGTTGGACATGAATTCATGATTTTTCAGACTTTTTCACCCAGAGCCTTTTAGCGGGCATCATATTCTCCTCAGTGATAGTCCTAAGATGCCACTTCAATACACCCAAGTTTGGCATACTTTCAGAGTGGAAATCTTGTTTTGGATATGGAAAAAAAGGAATTCAATTTTATTCTCTAATATTGTTTTTGACAATCACTTTTCTATCTATAATAAGTGTACAATTATCTCTAATGTTCTTTTGCAGATTAAAGTTCAAACTAACAAAGTGGCAATGGAGCTTGATTACTTGCAACACTTACTTCGTCACTGGAGGGATGCCCCATGCAATGTGACTTGTGTTCCGCCATCCCTACCCAGGGGTATGTTGTCAAGAGGTGGCAGTGGCCCTCCATAAGGTGGCTATCATCGCAACATATCACATTGACGCTCTCGCAATCAGGCTTAGGGTTATCCTCAAAGGAACCACACTCCTCCCCCCAATCCACGTGGAGCGTGGGGCTCTCTACCTCCACGTGCTCAGGGGTGGATCTCTCTGCCTCCCTCGGGGCAACACAGATGGAGTTATCTGACTGGGAGTTCTCAGTGTGGTTGGCAAATGCAACCAGATAAAGCATTTCCTCGACTTGCTTTGGCCATTTCTCCCCACTGCACAGACCAAGACACAAAAGTTCAAGAGGAAGGTACTCAGAATGATTCCAGCTCTGGATGGGACCCTGTTTCTAGAGGGGATGATCGACCAGGATTTCGTTGAGGTGATCCCCATGATAAAGTCCCCCCTTCTATTAGTCTTTTTGGAATGGTCGCTTAGTTCTCAGTGGCTCCTTTTTTTGATGTTATAGATCTCTTCTAGGCTTGGCCTAGTTTGTTGGCTTTGTGGCGTGCTCTCTTACCACCTCTCTTTTTGTGAGTAGTCTTGTATGCTTTTAATATATTTATTACTATGGTAAGATCTATTTTAACCATAAAAGAATACATCAAAGACAAAGAATTGCAATGCAGATGATAAATAGATGGAACAAGAAGAAAGTTTTCTAGGATCAAACTCAAAAGTTAAAAAAAAAAGGGCCCTGATCGAGGGTGAAGGTTTGCTTTGCTTTAGCAGCACACACATGATGCATTTTGTCCATATTTAATTTGCCCCTAGTTCTCCACAGTCAAATTCTGCCTGATTCAAAAAGTTATCTGATAACTTCCTACCCAAAAATTTATCTCGTAGGAATCTCATCACAATGCCCCCATATCCTTGTTGCACAATTCCTGTCACGTATGCTCCGCTTATCAGCCAAAATGCTCTCCATCTTCTTTCCTCCACAAACTTATTCAATGCTGCTTCTATTATCTTCTCATTTTCTAAGCCATCCATTGTAGTCATTGCTTTTCCAAGGCACCTTCCAAGCACCACTGCATCCTCAAGTGTAGCACCACCACCTTGGCCCAATTCTGGAGTCATAGGATGCATTGCATCTCCTACAACACACACATTGCCTTTACTGAATTTTCCAAATAATACTTCCCACGGCCACCTCAAGCTCAGTGGGGCTAATGTTAAAGTGTGTATCTGAGACTTCTTTACCATTTCTACCATTGGCTTCGGAAAATTTCCAAGTTTTTCGACTGCAAATTCCAATATACGCTCTGGATCATATGCAATCTCCAACTCTGCAGGACATGGAACTAGTTAGGCCTAGTATTATGCCATTTTAAGAAAAAGTTTACAACTTTACAAGATTTGCAACTACCATGACAACTTTAGCTAATGGATTTAAACACATTTCAAGCTATTTGAGAGGGATTTCATCTAAGAGTTTTCACCTAATTATGACCTAGAAAATATCAATAAACACTAGATGCCTTAGTATTATACCAAGAGGATGTGATGTCTGGGTTGTGAACCAGTAAACATCCTTGTCATTACATGGAACAAAACCTGCCCTCAAATATTCTCCAAAATATAGCTCCACCTTTGGCTCAAATTTATGCCCTTCAGGATATGTTGCCAATCCCCTAATGGCAGATCTCCCAGAAAGACTAGGGGCTCGAAGCCCTAGCCATTCTGCAACCACAGAATTCAATCCATCACATCCTATCAGTATCTGTACATGTAAGCACAAAGTGAAATCGTTAAGACCAAGATGACAAAATGGAACAGATATCAGACTGGCAACTAAAACTGGATTTACTGGAGCCAGGCACAAACTAAAAATCTAAAGAAAAATCTCATGGGCTTGTGTGTGGTAAAGCCCAATGCAGAGGCACCTGTTTGTATAAGAGTCTAATGCATATGGGTCATTGGTCCTTGAGGAGCTTCAATGTAATGCTGATTTTGCACCCAAGTGCCTTTTTGGTGCAAAATCTCTGTCCCTCTCTACTCACAGTCTATATTTCTATCAGTAAATTCTGCCTTCTTGTTTTCTTTTTTGAATCAATTGTAAAAAGAATTTTTATTCAAATTATACCTTAGCTTTGATAAGTGCTCCGTCTCTCAACTGTATTGCTGTCAAGGAAGAATTCTTGGTTTGCTGGATGGAAACAACTTTGGAGTTAAATCTGATTGTTCCTGCAGGCAATTCTTCTGCAAGGGTTCCAAGAAGAACACTTCTTTGCACAGCTCTAACCTCGTGATTTCCACTGATAAACAAAAGAAGGAAAAGTTAGTTTCTGAATCCATCTGAAACAAACAAGAGACTGAAAAGATGTTGGACATGGATAAAAGGCAGTGAATGGCAAATTGAGCGTATGAGTAGAACCAGAAACAATCCACTGGCACAAGAATTATTCAAGATGAGAACTTTGGGGGTATCCCCTAAAAGAAAAACTAAAATCAAAATGTGTACTTTCTTTAAGTGAGATTTATTTAGTTATAAAGTTCAATATGTCATTTTTAATGATAGAAGATGGTTTATGGGTGCCAGATTTATTTAGTTATAGAGTTCAATAGGTCATTCTTAATGATAGATTATGGTTGATGCGTGCGGCTGCTTAACATAATACCTAGTACACACCACTCTCATTTATCGCACAGCCACACCAACAGAAACAAATTAACAACTTATGTTTCCTTGCCCTCCCCTGCAGCCCCTTGTAGGGTCCAGACTCCCAGAGGCATTGCACCTCACAGCTCCTACACTCTTTTAAGTGTTTGTATTTCCTTTTACAATATCAAAGGTAATTATGTACTTTTAGTGCTTTATCAGAGGAATGCTAATGTGGGTGTTATGGTTTCCTCTTGCTCATTTCTGATGGGAATCCCAATCCCAAACCTGCAGAAACGAAAAGAAGAAAAGCAAATTTTTCTCGATGGCTATTTTTGTTGTAGGCTACAGCCTCAGGTACTTTCTGAGGAATTTATAAGATAGCTTATGTTGGCATGCTTACCGTGAGCCAGTATATGAGAGCTCCTTGGTAATCCCTGAAGGTATGGAAGTCATTTGTTCCCTGCAGTTTGCATAAAGAAAGCCAAGTCCTTATCAGAAAAATTGGATTTTTCAACTAAAATACAAAACATAAAATTGGGGTATGTCAAGATCGTTACCACTTTAACAGTGGATGTTGCCTACGAATTGAATCTGCAACACCAAGATAATCAAGTGCCCTCCAGGCATTGGTCATCAGAGTGAATGCTGCTCCTGTGGTTCTCAATGAATCTGCACTCTCCAACACCAAGCTCCTCAACCCAAACCTGAAAAAACATAAATGCAACTATAAAAGTCACACAGAATCACTCGTAAAAGATGTTCAAAATATGCAGGTTCACAGGCTTCTAAATTTTCCACGTTATTTTAAATTTACCACCATAAGCTTCTGAGTATTCTCCCTTATCTTTTAATTTGCCACAACTTCCTCTTAATCTTCGATTCTTCACCTCTGTTGTATTACTACCCTAATTTTTTTAGGGGACATCAGTCCCTGAACTATTAAAAAAACACAAGAAAACACACACCATGTGCAATCATGCCATATTTACCTTGCCTTAAGGCAACCCCACAAGGCTGGTTTTAGAAAAATCCAACAGACCTACTTGATCTAAATAGCCCATACAAACCAGAGCATCCAAAACGTTTCCTCCACCTCCTTGTATCCTTATCCCTTTTACACTGCTATTCCTTTTTTTGAGCTTTCAGGCTCTCGTCCCACTGGGTGGTTTGCCCGGCAATGCTACCCCTATTTTTAAAGATATATCACCCCAAAAACTACAAATAAGAAACACCCACTTGTGCACTTATCTGAAATTTACCATGTCCTAATGGGGATACTATAAATTCAAACATCAGCAAACTCTTTCTCTGGATTTTTCAGATTGATTTGACATTCAGGAGTGTGATGATATACTACTCATTTTTTTGGGGTAGGAATAGCTGTGTATATACTCTATTATTAATAGAAAATGCTTTTTCAATCTTTAAAAAATTAAAAAATCAGCAAACTAAACTTTTTTAACACAACTCTACAGACCTACCACAGAAATTCATACATCAGCTAAGTATGTTTTTTTTAGTACAATCCAAGAGATTTACTTGATCTAAATGCCCCCCACAAAAAAACAGAGCATACCTATGAAGAGCTACTGCTGTAGCAAGCCCAGCAATTCCACCTCCCACAACAACTATGCCCTCCACATCAACATCACTGGATGATGTTTTAGAGAAACCATCTTTGTTATTCCTCGGATTGCTCATTTTCTTCCTGATTTTCAATCCTCTGTTAGTTTTGCTGAGGTGGGTGTTCAGAATTTTGAAGTCGGTTGAACGATAAGGAGCTACTGTAATTTATAGAAATGTTTCAAGCAGCCTATTTTAGAATTGAAAGAAAAGAGAAATGGGTCTTCGAATCGACGTTGCACGGTTGTGCTAGATTCAAGAATTTATGGTTCCGAGAAAGGAGATTTTAAATAAAGATGGTGGCTAAACAGAAGTTGACAGTCTGTCGAAATGCTAAGTTGGGAAGCTTCCATGAGGTCTGGAATTCATTAGTGAAGTCAAATGATTAGCCGCCTCCTGCTTTATTTTTTTCTTTTTTATTTGAGTGGAAGAGAGTGGTAAGTAGATATTTTTATATATTATTAAAATTGGATAGAGCTGAAGTTAAAAAATTATATACAAAATATCTACATTTTAAAATAAGGAGTAAGTAGATACTTTTATATATTATTAAAAGTTAAAAAATTATGTACAAAATAGTTTTATTTTAAAAAAAAGAGTAAGAAAATATTTTTAGAAGGTAGGAAGCATAAATATTAAAGATTTTTATTAATATATTTGTATCCAATCAAATTTATTTTTATTTTTCAAATATTTTTTTGATAAAATATTTTTAATTTTCTTGAATATATATTATACAAAATTTTAAAAAACATAAGACCCTTAATAAATAAAAATATTCATATTAAAAATAATCAATGATCCCCCACATAAAACCTCTACCTAAATGGGGACGGGGCCTAAAATATATTGAATTTATTTATTGATGGATGAGGGGAAGAGTGGAGAGTGGGGAAAGTACGGGGTTTAAAATGCATGGGAAAATTTTGGGTAGACTTAGATTCTATAAAAGTTTATAATGTTATCTCTTATGATTCTTTAAAAAGTATATAATATTATCTTTTATGATTTTTTTTTAAATTACTAGCTATATTAATATGTGAAGCGTAATGTTGAGTAGATAAGCATTACAAAAATTATATGTAAGAAGTAGAATTAACTTTCAACTCAAATTTAGTTTTTGTGGCGAGACTCAAAGCTTGTGATATGAGATGACCAATTTCAATTATCAATGAAAACTCTTAATGATGGTAAAACTTATTAGAATGTTCCTAATTTTTTAATATATATTAATAAGGGATCTCAAAAGTCCCAATAAGTGTAGGGAGGGATGTTGTTTTTTTGTCAATAGATATTTGTCGTAGGTGTTAATAATTGAATGGGTACATATATAACATCTCTAAGAGGGTCATTCTCATTGTAGAGATGCCTCCAACATAAAAACTATATAGCATAAGAATTGTGACATGACATACCATTATATTTATTAAATAGATTATAATTATTCAGTCCTTAGCATTAAGTCTAAGAAGATCAATTATTTGTGCCTCTAAATAAGATGCATATTTTTCAATCAAAAATAAAAATATGAATTTAAACTTAGGTTTACAAATAAAGAGATACAAGAATGTTATTAATATGTGAAGGGTAATGTTGAGTACATAAGCATTACAAAAATTATATGTAAGAAGTAAAATTAACGTTCAACTCAAATTTAGTTTTTGTGGAGAGACTCAAAGCTTGTGATATGGGATGACCAATTTCAATTGTCAATGAAAACTCTTAATGATGGTAAAACTTATTAGAATGTTTCTAATTTTTTAATATATACTAGTAAGGGATCTCAAAAGTCCCAATAAGTGTAGGGAGGGATGTTGTTTTTTTGTCAATAGATATTTGTTGTAGGTGTTAATAATTCAATGGGTACATAGATTACATCTCTAAGAGGGTCATTCTCATTGTAGAGATGCCTCCAACATAAAAACTATATAGCATAAGAATTGTGACATGACATACCATTATATTTATTAAATAGATTATGAATATTTAGTCCCTAGCATTAATTCTAAGAAGGTAAATTATTTGTGCCTCTAAATTAGATGCATATTTTTCAATAAAAAATAAAAATATGAATTTAAACTTAGGTTTACAAATAAAGAGATACAAGAATGTGTAAAAAAACTTAACATGTAGATTGCTTGCATTGAGTGTCTTTCATATCTACCATTTCTTAGGGTTTTGCATACCCTTGCTATCATTATGCCACCATTTGCTCAACTCTGGGGTAATTTTCTTGCCCTGAATAACATTTTACATTTTATAGCTCCAAAATTCATCCTTTGTGTGGTTTCCCTAATAATGAGCTTCCGACATAGGTTTCATCATTAGATGCAACTCACTTTAGAGGTGGAGACAATGGTGCCCAAGAAAACTTGAAAGTTTATACCAAAAGCATTTCACTAGGTAATGTACCCCCTTCTTAAGGTAATCCTTCTGATGTTATTTTAGAAATTCCTTAGATTGAAAAGGCATACTACTGGCTTGAAAAATATAGTCTTATTAGATATTTTGTAAGCCATATACTCTATAAATCCATACTCAAGGCCTAGGTCTAGGCTCAATGGCAACTCCATGGTGTTAAGCTTGATGGGGTATAAAACCTAACCAAGGGTTTTTCCCTTTTTAGGTTAGTGGTCCTATCCCAATGCAATATCATACTTAAGCATGGTCTTCGATATGTTAGAAGTTCCTTACTAGTTTCCCCCTTGGTCTAGAGACTTTTTAGTCTTGGATGAAGCCAAGCTAAAGGTCCCTGTTTGGGTGGAATTCCTTGGTCTTCTTGTGCCTTTATGGCCATTCATGGAACAACTTGTCAAACCCTTGGACCATTTTGTCTGTTTTTAAATCTGACTGATTTTATGCCACTAGCAACTAGAGTCTATATAGGAGTTGGCCTTGTGAAAGATCTTAGGGAAACCATAGATATATAGATTGATGAGCAAAATTTCACTCAATGAGTGATGTATATAAATATACCTAACTCTTGCTTTAGCTAGCAGTTGGTTGAGCATAAGATAAGATATTTTCCTCTCATGGACACTGTCAATCCTTTGGTAAAAGCCACGACTGAATAAGGAAACCCATAGAAAGTGTCCAATGATAGTTGACAAGTTAGGGGTTGACAAAATAACTAGAATAATCAAAAAAATAAAGCTCCTTTTATAAACCCTAAGCCAACCATCACCATAGTTATTGTGAATCCACCGCAAGTGGCTTAAACATTGATTGCTTTAACTCCTCAGTTTAACACTAGGATATTAGTGTCAATTACTTTGCAAGCAACTTTTCTAGTGTTTAAATCCAAAGAGTAACTCCAATTTTTATAGGTCACAAGAGATCCCAACTTTGATATCCTCTTTTATGGATAGTATTCCCTCTTTATCATCCCTAAGGTCAAGGGAAACTCCTCTTTCTCCTTGCTAATAGGGTACATGATGCTCATGAAGCCCTTCCCAAGGTAGTTATGAGAATGAGTGTGTGCAAGAATATCTCTAGCTGGTACAATTTGCAAACTTTCTCACCATAAATGAACAACATTTTTTTTAAGTAATGGTTTTGAAACTCTTGAAGCCCATGATAGTGAGACAATTAACCTTGAAGTTTTTTATGAATATTTTTTCATGGAATGTGCATAATTTATTTGATTGAAGCTAAAAGTACATGGTTAGAAGTAGTTGTTAGCAATTATTTGAAATGCATGTGTGATGTTTGTAAGAAGTTAAGATTATTAGCTTGTCCTTGTAGATTGTAGTCTATACAATCTAGCCTAACACTATCTGTCATATGTCCTACCATTTACATGGTTAGGATCAATTCTCAACATTTTTTTGAAATGCATGTGTGATGTTTGTAAGAAGTTAAGATTATTGTTTTGCCCTTACAGATTGCAGTCTACACAATTTGGCATAACTCTACTTGTCACATGTCCTACCATGATATGGGACATGCCAGAGTCATCACTTTGATACCACCACCTCTTGCCTCATTTGTAATGGACTACAGAGTGGACATATCTAATCGTGCGACATGGATTTTTTTTTATTTTGATGGGTGGTCTCTTGGTTTGGTTAACCTCCATGCTTCTAATGACTCCATGGAAAGAGTGATGTTTTGGTGATGATTAGTGGTGATCCCAATGATAAATCAGATAGTTTGTGGATATTTTAACATGATTGAATCTATAAAATATAAGAAAGTTCTCTTACCCATGATATGGTGTAGTGGTGAAAGAGAAGTGTTGTTTTATATGAGGAACAAACTAGGATTGTATGATCCTAACCACCACCACCACAAATTCTTTCCTACCATCCTTTAGTTCACTTTGTTAAACTTTATCCAAGGAAATGATAGAGTGCTCAAGAGGTTTAACAAGGTGCTTCTCACTGGGAAATATTTTTTTGCCCTTGCCCAATATTTTGACAAGCTAGTTAGAGGTCTTTCTAAAAAGAGGACTTCTCTAGGAAATACAATCAATAAATAAACAAATAATTTTGACAAAATTCAAGGTTATTTCATATTAAATATAGTCAAGACAAAAAAATTGCAGTGTAAATGATGAATAGATGGAACAAGAAGAAGAATAATTTCTAAGATCAAACCAAAGTTATAAAAAATGGCCTAATTGAGGGTGAAGATTTGCATAAGATTTGTTAGGTATAAAAAAATATATAGGTAAAAGATAGCCTATAATTAGGGAGTCAACTTCCCATGATTCTATCCTATAATCATGTGGTTGTTGAACTCGTAATAATAATAATAATAATAATAATAATAATAATAATAATAATAATAATAATAATAATAATAATAATAATAATAATAATAATAATAATAATAATAATAATAATACAACTTCTATTTGTAATATATTATACTAACCAAATATACATTATTATTTTATAGCAATAATGTTACTAACTATATTACCATATTTACCCATACAGTAACTTACAAATAATAAGTATTGTTTACCTTACGGTAAATAATCAACCAACATGAATAGTATTTTACTCAATGCAAATACTAATCCCTAACATTCTCCCTCTTAGTTTTTACATGGTAAAACATACCCTATTTTCTGATTGTAGTGTGTCTCCTTTGTGTGTTTATGATTTTCTCTTCAACTGTGTTGCATCGGGCTTACACAAAACTCCAAAAACCTGCATTCTTATAAGTGGCTTGTGTGGAACTGGATAGATACAGTGACCACCTAGGCATGAACAAAGACCTACGCTTTTGTTCATCCTCCATACTTGTTCACTGATTGTTTCACCCAGCGTCGACCAATAACCTTACCCAATTAGTTTTGTAGGTGTACCAATAACCTTTTACAAATGGTTTTACAAGTTCACCATAAACCTTACACAATTAATTTTGCAGGTTCACCAATAACTTGTACATAAATGATTTTTCACAAGGTTACCAATAATCTTTATATTATGATTGCTATAATATATTTTTGATCAAAATTTTACAATGCTTCTACAAAAGGCGTTAGATGGAGAATACTCACAAGTGAACATGAATTTACTACATCTGTTCTTATTTTGCACACCACAGAACTGAAAAACAAGTCATTATATCAGAAGTGTGGCCCCATCATTCATGACTGATGAGAGGTTACTAGAATGCCTCCTTCCTCTGTTGCCTTTGACCTCTTTCATGTCGTTGCTTACTCAGTCGATTGACAATGGAAGTTTAATAGTTTCCACAATGGATTTATTATCATAACTTCCCCTTGCAATGTGAAACTATTTGTCTTATGTATTGACATGTTGTCAGACATTTTTACGATTGAGCTTTCTCAGGTTCAGTGTCTACCTCATATCTAATTTTAATTTTTTTTCTGAATTTTGTTTTCTTTATACTACATACATTAGACGTTGGTTTCTATCGAAAATACATCTATTACAAACAATGACTTTTTGACTATTTTTGACATTGTAATAAAAAAATCTAACACAAAATGACAGACACTTTGAAATTTTTTAATAATATCCCTGACTCATAAAGATCTATTTGATTTTGACATTTAAACAAAAAATCCTTAATAGTTTAACCATAAAACATAAAAAAAACAATAAATATTAAATATATTTTTTAAAAATAATTTTAATTTTAATAACATCCAATTCAATATTACATAATGATTATTAAAATTTAAAAAGAAAAAATATATATATATATATATCTATATATTAATTAAACAAAAATATACAAATAATTCATTAAAAATAATTATTTACAAAACAATATTGCAACTTAATATATATTACAAATCATAATTACCTCAAAACCCTAATTTTTTAAAGAGACTATAAAACGTTAACTACTAAAGACGTGACTCACTTTTAATGATAATAATTTGAAGACTTTATCTGTATGTTCAATGACATGCCTTTACTGAGTTCAGACACGGCGCAAATCACGGCACAAATAACGGCTTACTGAGTCCAGTTCGTGTAGTTTACCAATCGTCATCTGCTTCTCACGTCCACGGTCTTCATTAATACGTAGTTTGTAGGCTTTTACATATCAATGATGGTGATCAGAACTGCACATTACGCAATCACATCTGGAATGTCAATGCATAACGCTCAGAATAATCAGGGCGTGCAGGATATTCTGAAACAGATTACGAAGAGAACAGAACGGTGTCGATGTGTAGGATATTATGGTACAGTTTATTTAAACGACCACCAAATCTTCTGATTCAAATACATTAGTTGGGTGTACGAGCATCAATCAGTTCTGCAGACTCCATAAGCGATTCGTGGCAATAATAACTGTAGCGCCAATAAAATTGCAAGAACTCCTCATAAATAACTGTCAGGGTCACTTAAATGTCAATCTGCACATATTGGAGGGAAGACCTTGCACATTTAACTGAATGAATGTGTGTTCAAAATATACCCTCCAAACATTCATAGCAGATCTATTCGAGTCCAAGAAGATATAATCATGCCACCAATATCATGCAAAGCTTAGATTCACGAATTTCTTCAACGCGATGCACACAAGCCCATCATGGTTGCATTACTCACGAAACTACTGCAATAGCAATGAATCTGCCCCCATACAATGCTCAAGATTTCATTATGAACTGCTCTCATATCATTGTTAAGAATTGGATGTGCTTATACTAGAAATTAATTCATACAAAGATATTTAATCACACAATAATATTATAATAATTACATTATATTTTTTATTACATACACCCGTAAGTATAGATAAGAGATACACTATAATTAGGAAGTCAACATCCTATGATTCTATTATTTAACTATGTGGTTGTTGAACCCATAATAACAATAATATATTACAACTTCTATTCATAATATATTATACTAATCAAATATACATTATTGTTTTATAACAATATTGTTACTAACTATATTATTATATGATAATTTACAAACAATAAGTATTATTTACTCTATAATAAATAATAAATCAATGTAACTAAGCTAAAAAAATTTGCTTTGCTTTAGCACCATCCACATTATGCATTTTGTCCATATTTAATTTTCCCCTAGTTCTCTATAGTCAAAATCTCACTTATTCAAAAAATTCTCTAACAACTTCCTACTTAAAAAATTATCTCGCAGGAATCTCATCACAATCCCCCCATATCCCTATTGCACAATCCTTGTCAAGTATGTGCCACTTACTAGCCAAAATGCTCTCCATCTCCTTTCCTCCACAAATGCTGCTTATATTCTCTTCTCATTTTCTAAGCCATCCATTGTAGTAATTGCTTTTCCAAGGCACCTTCCAAGCACCATTACATCCTCAAGTGTAACACCACCACCTTGGCCCAAGTCTGGAGTCATAGAATGCATTGCATCTCCTACAACGCACACATTTCCCTTACTGAATTTTCCAAGTAATACTTCCCATGGCCACCTCGAGCTCAGTGGGGCTAATGTTAAAGTGTGTATCTGAGACTTCTTTACTATTTCTACCATTGGCTCTAGAAAATTTCCAAGTTTTTCCATTGCAAATACCAATATACTCTCTAGATCATATGCAATCTCTGAATCTGTAGGACATGGAACTAGTTAGGCCTTGTATTATGCCATTTTAAGAAAAAGTTTAACAATATCAAGACCAACACCAATCCTGAATTTTGTAGGACACCAAAATTTGTCTCACCGGGTGTGCCAAAAATTATTGACGTGGTATATTGCACCCTTTGAAGGGAGGCTCAGCTCTCTTCCTCCACGCGACACAATGGAGACACCCTGCTTGATGTGGGGTGCAAATGTGAGGGATGAATCTCTAGATTATGGGCTAGCTCCCCTTGATGCACCTTGAGGCCCTGGATTTCCTACTACTAATAATGGGAGGGATGAAAAGGGAGATAAATATTGAAATTAGAACCTAAACTAAAGTGGTGATGCACCAAAATGGTTGGTCTAATCAGCCTTGACACACACTTTACACCATAAACAAGCTGATATACACTCCATTTGACACGAGAAACTCTTGGGCATCAGTGTTTCAATAGGGGGTCCTAGGGAGATACGGGGAAGAAAAACTACAAGAGGTGTTCTAAGACACACTATGGCAGCATGTTCACATGCGCCTATACTCTGTTGTGGACACTTCTTACTGACCTGCAAAATAAGAACTCATACTACAATAGACATGTTGGAATCATTATGTGAAAGCATGAAAAAAAATGACTTAACACAAGACAAAGCCATAGACATATGCAAAAGTGGAAATTCAAATGGAGGTAAAAATGATATGTCTTGATTCAAGGTAAATTCCTACAAGGCTTTGCCATACAAGCTAAGAGATGCCTTCTCAAATGAAAAGTTACAAATATATAGAGAACTTGGGAATAGATAGCTGACAAATCAAGGGATGGAAACCTATGCTGATTTAAACAATTTTGTAGAGACCACAAGCCCATGCTACTAACGTATCCTCCAATTGCGTATGGGAGAGCCATGTTGTAGATATCCAAGTTACTATCCTTACTATCTTGGGCCTGCAAAAGCATGGGATACTCCTTCTAACAACTAACAAAGCCATCCCCATATTGTGTTGACTAGACCTTGGTCTCTTCAATGCTGGGTGCAATTGGCTGTGCATTAATGGTGAAGCATGAAAACATGAGCTGCTCTCCTCTATAGTTCAAAAACCAATCCTTTTATTGGTTTTCATTAGAGCCTATATCACCTAAGTGCATTTACTCTTCTTACTAATGACACCTGTGCCACTTTCCTTGGTCTGATTCATCCTTGGTTCTACGCTTTGACTTGTAACGCTACTTGGAATGTTTTGAGATTCTACTTTATTGTGCTACATGGCCACCTTCTGGGTCACCCACCTTGTTTTCTTTTACTTTGTTATTTCCCTTTGTCTTGGCTTTTTCCCTTTTGTCTTTAACCATTCAGGCTCTCGGGTGCTTGTTATTTCTCAGGCCTTCAGGCTTTTGGTAATGTCAATTTTTTTAAGACAAAATGTCTAAAGGAATTCCTTCAGATATTTGTCTAAAGCAATTCTCTTTTGGGCTTGCCTTCTTTGGTTTTCTTTTGGTGGGCCTTTGTGCTAAGCTTTCCTTCAGACCAAATGTCTGAAGGAATTCTTTCCTTTGATTGTTTCTTTTCCTGAAGGACATGTGCCCTTCAGGCCTTTTGTCTTCATCTTATCTTTCTTAAAGTACCCTCTGCAAAGGCTTATTCCATCCAAAAGTGCCCTCCATAAGGGTAGGTGCCCTTCAAAAACTCTAAAAATGACCCTTCAAAAAAGTGAAAAGAGTCCTCTTTCTTGACCAAGTGCCCCCCGTAAAGACACTTACCCTTCTGACTTTCTGTGACTGTCAAAATTCTTTAGACAAAATGTCCAAAGGAATGCCTTTAGACATTTTGTTTGAAGGAATTCGACCTTGACTTTTCTTCTTTGATTTTCCTTTGGACAAAATGTCTGAAGGAAAACTCCTTCCGCTTGTCACTTTTCCTGAAGGGCAAGTTCCCTTCAGACTTCTTGTCTTTGCCCCTTTGCTTCAACTGACTACCCTCCGCAAGGGCATTTCAAGCCAAAAGTGACCTTTGGAACTTTTGTATTGGTCCTCACATCGATGAAAAGCCCTCTGCAAGGTCCATTCTGCCTTCCAACATACCCTTTAAAAGTTTTGTAAAGGTCTATTTCATCTTTGAAGTGCCTCCCACAAGGGCACATACCCTTCAAGGAAATTGCAAATGACCCTATAGAATGCCCAAGTGCCCTCCATACAAAAACACTTGCCTTAAGAAGTGTCTAAGACCAATTCAAGCCCTCGAAGGACTTACTCAAAAAAGCTTTGAAGTAAAGACGTCCCAAACCCTGATTGCTTCTTCCTTTACCCTTTCGGGTTTGTGAATGACTCCAACCCATGAAGGATCATAAGTCAAGTCCCCTTGTAACCCTGAATTGCACTACTCTGACCCTTTCAGGTTTTTGAATTACTTTTACTCATGAAAATTGGCAAGTAAAGTACTTTGCAAAACCTAATTTGCACTAGAACTGGCCATAAACCCTTTCATGTTTGTCAAGTGCTCCTACTTATTATTTTTAAAGATTATAAGTAATGCTATTCTGAGAACCCAATTTGCTCTATGGGTGATGGAAAAGACTAATGCTTGTTGAGACAACACTTGCACCTACATAAAAATAACTTTTCCTTGATTTTAAAAGGGTTAAGACCTGGTTTCAGGGCAAAAGATTATGAAGAACAAGGTTTTAAGGGAAACAAGAGGTGGGGGTGCCGATTTTGGCATGTAAGATTCACAAAATGGTCAACAAATTGGTGACTCATAGGGGAAGCATGCCTATTATTCTTGAGAATATTGGTGGCCTAAAAGTCCATTTGGCATGGAGTCAGGATGCATCTTGGAGAAGTTAACAATAGCTTTTTAAGGACATAAGAACCAACAAAGATTTTACCTCAAAAAACAAGGAAAAAACACATAAAAAGGCTAAAAACACTACACACATGCATAACAACACTTAGGGAAAATGAGGAAAAACAAGGAAATAATGTACATGATAAAATAAACCTAGTAACAATGCTTAAGATATATCCCATTGACTGGGATATGTAGCTCTTCACCATCTAACTTGGAGAGTTGGACAACATTATGTTGCTTGCATTGGGTGATGACATATGGGCCACTCCACAAAACATCAAACTTTGTGTGCCTTCTAATCTTGGCTCAATCCTCATCCCACTTTAAGACAATGTCACCTTCTGAGAAGCTCCTTGGCATAGACATTTTATCAAAATGCTTCTTTGTTTAATGTTGGTGGCTGGTCATGGCATCCATGGCTTGGTCTCTCACTTATTAAAGCTCTATTAGCTCACAATACATGACTTCCAGGCTATCGCTCTCCACTAATTATATATTATGGGCAAGATCTAAGGTTGGTAACTCAAGTGAGATAGGAAGTCTAGCTTCCCTTCCATACATAAGTATGTATGGTGAATTCTTGATCGCCCTCTTTGGAGTGATCCTATCTTCCCAAAGAGTTGTCTTCAACTTGGCATGCCAAGTCCTTTGATTTTCCTCCATTGTCTTTTTTATGATCCTAATCAAATTCTTGTTTGTGGACTCGGCCAACCCATTCCCTTGTGGATAGTAGTTGGAAGAAATGTTGAGATAGATGCCATACTTTAATACCCACTCACTTGTTAGGGTGTGGAGCTAAAAGCTTCACCTATTGCAAACAGGAGGTTTTCAGAGCTTGACAGTCGCCGGCGTCGATAGGCCACAATCGACGTCGGTCAGGGGACAGTGCAAGGGAAACTGACATCGGCAGGGATCGGCCGACGTCGGTCACCTCCAGTTAGACAGGGACCGACGTCGGTCGCCTGTGGCGGTTCCAGAACTGCTGTTGACGAACAGTCAGTTAAGCGAACACATTGTTTGCATGATGAAGACCAGTTAGAGTCTTGAGCCGCAAGTCTAATCAGTGTATGCATGAGATCTATATAATAGACTCATGGGCTATATTGTTAAGTGTTGAACTTGGAGAATCCAAGTGTGGAGCTTGGAGAGTTATTCCCATGGTGGAATCAAGTAGGATTCCCCATGTATGTGTAAGTAAGATCAGGTTGGTCTGCATGGGTGTGTGAATGCGAGGGTCAGAACGAGATCGGCGGTTGGCCAGGATCCAAGGTGACAACAATACATCAGGGGCAGGATCATGGTGAGATCTACTTGGAGTACCGGTTTGTACTCAATTGTACAGATGTACAATGAGGTGAACAACAGCTTGTGTTAGCTGTGTTGTGACCTATGAGAGAAGATTACTCTGGAGGGAAGTTTACTGTAAGCCCACGAAGTGGAAGAAAGAGTCCCACCTCTTTGTTGTAAATTCCTTTGTAATGAGTTGAATATAATTGTATATTGCCTCTCAGATTCTATGTGTTTTCTCATTGATAGTTATTTGTTCTTCTGGATTCTGCATGTTTAGTTGCTTATACATTGGTAATCATGTGTGCTCTTAAATATGACAAGTTGTGTCAGAGCTTTGGGGAGTTTTCGTCCCATCAAATGGTATCAGAGCGAGGTTGGATGTTCTCAGAGCGAGTTTGACTAACAGATGATCCAGATCTGTTAAGTGTTTTTTGATTACAGGTTACTCACAGGGGTTGATGTTTGAGTGGGAGTATAGCAAGGTAGAAGAAGGTAAGCTGAGAATGAAGAAATTCGGGCACAGGGTTAGCACCACAAGGAGTGTGGTGGGTTGTCTTCAAGTGGGAGCTTGAAGAGGAATACAAGCCAGGATGCAGATTAGACAGAGTACTGGTTTTGGGTACAGGTGCAGCTCTTTATCTCCAAGTGGGAGATTGTTAGGGTGTGGAGCTAAAAGCTTCACCTATTGCAAATAGGAAGTTTCCAGAGCTTGACAGTCGCCGACGTCGGCAGGCCACAACCGACGTCAGTCAGGGGACAGTGCAAGGGAAACTGACATCGGCAGGGATCGGTCGACGTCGGTCGCCTCCAGTTAGACAGGGATCGACGTCGGTCACCTGTGGCGGTTTCAGAACTGCTGTTGATGAACAGTCAGTTAAGCGAATGCGTTGTTTGCATGATGAAGACCAGTTAGAGTCTTGAGCTGCAAGTCTAATCAGTGTATGCATGAGATCTATATAATAGACTCATGGGATGTATTGTTAAGTGTTGAACTTGGAGAATCCAAGTGTGGAGCTTGGAGAGTTCTTCCCATGGTGGAATCAAGTAGGATTCCCCATGTATGTGTAAGTAAGATCAGGATGGTCTGCAGGGGTGTGTGAATGCGAGGGTCAGAACGAGATCGGCGGTTGGCCAGGATCCAAGGTGACAGCAATACATCAGGGGTAGGATCATGGTGAGATCTACTTGGAGTACTGGTTTGTACTCGATTGTATAGATGTACAATGAGGTGAACAACAGCTTGTGTTAGCTGTGTGTTGTGACCTATGAGAGAAGATTACTCTGGAGGGAAGTTTACTGTAAGCCCACGAAGTGGAAGAAAGAGTCCCACCTCTTTGTTGTAAATTCCTTTGTAATGAGTTGAATATAATTGTATATTGCCTCTCAGATTCTATGTGTTTTCTCATTGATAGTTATTTGTTCTTCTGGATTCTGCATGTTTAGTTGCTTATACATTGGTAATCATGTGTGCTCTTAAATCTGACAAGTTGTGTCAGAGATTTGGGGAGTTTTGATCCCATCAAATGGTATTAGAGCGAGGTTGGATGTTCTCAAAGCGAGTTTGACTAATAGATGACCCAGATCTGTTAAGTGTTTGTTGATTACAGGTTACTCACAGGGGTTGCTGTTTGAGTGGGAGTATAGCAAGGCACAAGTACAGGTACAGGTACAGTGCAGCTATTTATCTCCAAGTGGGAGATTGTTAGGTTGTGGAGCTAAAAGATTCACTAATGCAGACATGGAGAAGGCCATTGGAGGAGTTGCTGGAGTGTCACAGACATCGGTGTCAGTCAGGCCAACCAATGTCGGCAGGGAAGAGACAAGAAGCAATCGACATCAGTCAGTAGTCAGCTGATGTCGACAACCCCAGGCAGATAGGGACCGACGTCGGTCGCCTATGTGGTTCAGACTGCGGATGTTACGGGCAGTTAGCTAACGAACCAAGTGTTTGCATGTTGAGAGCCAAATTTAGACTGAGAGCTGTGGATCTAATTATTGTAATTAGATGTCTAATTATTATTTGGATGAGATCTATATAATAGACTCATGGTTGTATTGTAAATGTGTGCTAGAGAGTAAGAGAGCAAATAAGCTCCTTCAGAGAGAGGTGAGCAATGGTGTGTTCCTCCTAGTGCCACAGTACCAAGTGTGGGTGCTGGATTGAAGAATCAACAGGGTTCTTCAGGTATGTATGATCTTGGTCATCAGGTGAGCATGGCTATGATAGGAGATCTACATGGTAAGTAAGATCATTGATCTACAGGTGTGTGTGTGTGTGTGTGCAAGGTCAAGGTTCACAGGTGTGCAGAACCAGATTGATTTGTAGGTGTGCAAGATCAGAGAGGACAGCAACACAACAGGGAGCAGGATCAGGTAGGATCTACTTGGAGTATGGTGTGTACTCATTGTGATGTACGTGGAGTACATGGAGAGCTAAGAGGAAGGCAAGGTAGTCCCTTCCATAAGTATGGTCTGTTGAGTTGCAGGTTGTTGTAGGTTCATGGGAGATCTACTTGAAGTATGTTGAGTACTTGTGGAGTGCGTGGAGCACTTGTGGTGTGCGTGGAGCACTGGAGAACTGGCAGTAGTGGATACTGGCTGGTTGGAGGTGAACACCAACTCTGTGTTTGAGTTGTGTGTTGGGACCTAAGAGAGAGAGCTTTGAAGAGAGAATTACTATTCACTTGAGGTGTGGGAAACCTCTGAAGAGGTGGTGGAGAAGAAGTGGCATCTTCTTTATTGTATTCTTTATTGTATGAGTATTAATACAAGTTATGTATTGTCTCTCATATTCTGTGTTATTTCTGAATTCTAGTTACTTGTGATTCTGGTTAATTTCCACATATTAAGTTGCTTGGTAATCAATTGTGCGCTTCCGGTTATACATATCCCATTCCCTTGTGGATAGTAGTTGGAAGAAGTGTTGAGATAGATGCCATACTTTAATACCCACTCACTTGTCTTTGTTCCCAAGAAAGCAAATGCATTGTCTGAGATGATTGTGGTTGGAACCCCAAATCTTGTCACTATGCCTTCATAGAAGTCTAAGACTACACTCTCATTGGTCTCTTTCAAAGCTACGGCCTCTACCCACCTTGTGAAATAATCTGTGGTAGTCAAAACCACTTGTGGCCAACACTAGAAGGAGGATTGATCAACCCTATGAAGTCCAAACCCCATTGCATGAACGGCTCTTCCACCTAAATAGGATGAAGAGGCATGGTAGCCAGTCCTTGGTTCCCGTCAAAGAAGGCACATTTTTGACATTTCCTCACCCAAGCATGAGTGTATTTAAACAAATTGGGCCAAAAGTAACTAACCCTCATAATCCTTGCAGTTGTGGCCTTGGGAGGAAAGTGGCCACCAGCTGGTCCATCATTGAACTTAGACAGTACCTTGTCGACTTAGTCTGAATTAATGCATCTCAAGATCACCCCTAAAAATTCTTTCTTGAAATGCCTCCTCTTGGTCCTATCAAGACCTTATAGACACTCACTAGTTCGAAGGAAATAAACCATGTCTTGTGCCCAGCTCTTTATGACTATGAGTACAACTACTATAGGTTCATCGTGGAGTACCAAAACATCCTCCTTCAGATCTTTCAAGTGTGTAGCTAGGTGTTCACGCAACCCTCTTCCTCTTACCAACTTGGAGGTCTTGATCTCTACATCATACTCCATTACTTTGGTGATCCAACCTACCCTTTTCTCATTCAATTCTTGGTTCAGCAAGAAGTCTTTTACACTAGGATGTGGCACCATGATGTGAATTTTTCTGTTAGACAACATATGTCAAAAATTCTTTAGAATTCGTATGACTACAAGCACCTACTTCTCAACATATGTGTATCTAACCTCATAGCCTTCTAAACCTTCGTTGAAAAAAAAGAGAGGTTGTTCTAAATTCTCACCATTTACTTGAGTGAGCATAACAAAGATTACCTATTCATTCCCAAAGGTGTATAGATTGAATTCCTTGGATAATTTTGGACTAGCCAGGGTAGAAGCTTGGGCGATAGCTTGTTTGATGCCTTCGAAGCCTTCTCTTCTTATTATTGTCCACATGAATGTTTCATCCTTCCTTAGCATAAAAGGTAGTGGCTTGACAAGCTCAGTAAAGTTAGGAATGAATTTCCTAATGAAATTTATTTTACCAAAGAAAATTTATAGGCCCTTCTTGTGCTTAGGCAAGGATAATGCTAAGATGGTGTGCACCCTCTCTGAATCAATGGGCAGGCTTTCCTTTGAAACAACATGGCCCAAGAACTTGCCTTCATGGACAACAAACACACATTTCTTTGGGTTAAGAAAGATGCTAAACCCTCTACATCTTTCAAATATTTGCCTTAGGTGATTCAAATGTTCAATTGCCTCCTTGGAGAAGACTATCACATCATCAAGATAAACCAGCACAATGTCATTGATCAAACCTTGGAAAGCCATATCCATAGCATGTTGGAAGGTAGCTCCATCATTTGAAAATCTAAATGGCATCTTCCTATAAGCATATGTTCCCCACTTGGTAGTGAAGGTTATCTTGTATTGGTCACATTATTGTACTAGGATTTTATTGTGCCTAGAGTAGCCATCTAGGAGAGAGAATCTTTCACTACCTATCACCATCTAAAGAATTTGCTCCATGCCTGGAAGGGGATAGTGATATCTCAGTGAGACTCTATTTAGGTCTCTGAAATCCACACATAATCTGACCTCTCCATTCTTCTTCCTAACATGGACCAAATTGGCTAGCCAAGAAGAGTGTTTGATAGGGAAAATAATCCTAGACTCGATCAGTTTGGTGAGTTCCTTCCTCATGAGAGGCTTAATCTTTGGATTGATTGGCCTTTTATTTTTCTTGATGGGCTTGACACCTTCCTCCAGCTCAATAGTGTGTTGGGCCAAGCTTGGATCAAATCCCTTTAAATCACCATACTCCCATGCGAAGACATCAACAAAATCTGGACATAAGATAATGAAGGCATGTTTTTACTCAATGATACACACCTTCCCAAGTGCAAGTAGCTTACCCTTGTAGATCTCTACCCTTTCATAATTTTCCTTCTTGGTTGACATGCTTGATTTGTCTCTCTTGAGTTGGTAATCTTCATTGAAAATGCTCTCAAGAGTTACCAAACCTTCGGGAAGCTTGTTGGTCTTTAGTTGAACAATTTGCCCATCATACTGCTGCTTCAGTTTGGACTGATTTTTGGATGTGAACTCAGCTTTTTATTGTAAGAAAAGTGCTATTTTTTGGTCACTTTTAAACACCTACCAATTGGTGACATTGTTTGGTATGGAGGGCCTCACAATCACCTTTAAATGATGTTGATTCTTGCATTGTCTCACCCCTTTTGGGATATCAAACTGAGCACCAACTGTTGCTAGTCTATTTGCATGCTTGTTCTCCTCTCTTGGAATGGAAGTGATGTTTAAAACAATGAATTTATCCACAAGGTCCCACACTCTGTGCTTGTAATACTTGAGTAAGGATTTCTTGGTCAAGCTTTGACCTTTCACTTGGTTCACAATCAACTCATTATCTCCAAACACTTGCAATTCTTTGATTCCTCTCTTCCTTGCCCATTCTAGGCCATGAACAAGGGCCTCATACTCTGCTACATTGTAAGTGTAGGAGAACTAAAACTTGAAAGTTGAGAAGTATTTATCCTTTGAAGGTGAAACCAGCATTTCCCCATCACCAGCTCCCAACTTTCTCCTAGATCTATGAAAGAACAACTGCCACAAACCATAGTCCTATTGATCTATCTTCATCAATTTTAGCATGAAAACATCTTTCTCATGCATGCAGTAGACTCTAAGACCAGTCTTCAATGAGCATGTAAAGATCATGCTCAAAGTTGTCATTTCCCCATTCATCTAGGAGTAAGTCAACAACTCCTATAAGGGAAGATGATGGAGATTGGTCCACTTGAAGCTCTTCTTCATCAATGATTGAGCAGTTCACATTCACCACTTTGGGGGAGTATGGCTCTAGGTGATCCTTGTGGATGGGATCTGACTCAATATTTAGTTTAGTTTCATACTTTGTCCTGAAAACCATGTAAGACCAATTGGCTGCCAAGTATCCACCTATCTTAGATGTGAAATCCCTTGACAAGTAAAGAGCGAAGTAAGGAGGAACATCTGCCACTTCCACATCATGGGGAATTGATAAGGTTAGACAAGGATGGAGAGTTATATTAAAGCCTCTTTCCACTCCCAAAGTCTTAGCTGGTGATCCATCCAATTATAGAACTCCTTTGGTCATTGCTCATATTTGAGGCCTACCTTATCATCTATGTGTTTAGGCATAACTGAGGTGCTTGCTCCACTATCAATGATGCAATTGTGGACCAAGAAGTCACCAATAATTAGGGACAAATAGAAGGGAGGGACCTTCTCATCTTTCTTTGTTTGACCTCCCATGGGAGAAGCCCAATTTACTATCAACACATTATCATTTCTTGTTGGGATAGCCTGCTCACCTAGCCTGTATAATTCCTTTTGGAGTATATCTTTTTATCCTGACAGTGCTAAAGAATCCCACAATGATATGCTCATGTGTAGCTTCTTCATTTGGTCCACTATATTGATTGAAGGATTTCCCCCTTTAGAGTTCTCCTTGGGAACATTCGTAACCTATGGTGCAATGTGAGGAGCTAAATTTGCAACCGATGGCCTGTAATTGGGAAAATTTTGATTTGCTTGTGGTAAAGGAGACATTTTAGGTGCTTGAGTGGCTGATTGAGCTTCATCAATGGCTCTCATTTTGGACTTGGTGTTGGTTGCAAAACCAACATTTTGATTACTTGTGCTCTCCACATAGTTGACTACATAGAACTCTCCTTCCAAGTGATTCATAAGAGTGGAATCAGATTGAGCCTGCCTACTGTCTATCCCAAGTTGTGTTGATATCTCAAAATTTGAGAATTGGGCTACTTGATCACCTTGTGCAGTCATGCTTTGATTTGGTAGCTCACTAGCATAAGTAACCTATTCTTGGCCATGCTCTAAGGGTGGATAATTGGGCTGCTTTTACACCAAATTATTTTGAGTGGGGACAAGAGCCTTAGAAGATGAAGGGGAATTTGGATTATAGCTTTGATAAGGCTTGAGATGTGTAATTTGACTTTTCCCTTGATTATAATTTTGGAAGGGAGGCCTATTTGCTTGCCCAAATTACTAGTAACCTTGATTTGGCCTATAACTCTGATCTTGTTGTCTCTTGAGGGCAACTAACTCATTGGTAACACTTTGTAGCAGGCTCTTAACTTCATGGAGATCATTTACAGGGGTAGCATCTAGCTTCTCTTGATTAGGCAAAGGAGCTAGGGTGGGCACAGTAGGCTAGACTAAGGGCTATAAATCAAGAAAGAGTGGCATATGAGGTCTAGGAGCTATCTTTCCTACTTAAACAAGGCAATTTTTAGTAGCTATGGCTATCTCATAAGCAACGCACAGTGTTCCCACCCATGGACTGTATCATGACAACAATGTCACTATTAGGGCCTTCAAGTAGTAAAGGAAAGCATAGCTTGGGGTTGGCCTCAAAATAATTAGGATTATGTCCCAAGTCTTTTGGAACCTAGTGTTAAAATCTTGCATAAACTCGTGTGGGGTTCTTTTCATTGTGATTAAATGCTCAACTAAAGATAAATGGTCACTATTTTCCCCAAACCTATTGGTCAAGAGGGTCTCTAACTCATTCCATGAGCCAACTGAGTTCATAGGCAAGGTCCCATACCAGTCCAAAACTTTCCCTTTGAAGGACAAGGCTAGCAATCTAATGGCTACATTTTCTTCAATGATATTATGGATGTTGTAGAGGTTGGCTATGTTTCTAATATGCTTGACAGTAGTGATTGGACCCTTTCCACTAAAGGGAGGAACACTTTTGAGAGATGTCCCTGGAATTGGGTCATACTGTTGAAGGTTCAAAGGATTTTGACCATTGAAGGCCACAAAAGGGAAATCCCCAAGGGTTGCCATGACTGAGAAAGGATTCAACTAGGGTCTCCTTGAGTATATATATTTTATGGCTAGTTTAGGAAAGTTGCTTTCTATGTAAGGGTTGGTATTTACAAACCTCAACTTTTTCATTGAGTTTACAAGCAACTCAATAAATTCAAAAGGGACACCCCTAGAAGAAGATCTTATAGTGACCTTTGGCACAGGATTCTAGGCTAATAATTAACCAGAGATAGAGTTCCTGAATGGAGTCGGGAGGTGCTAAATATAGCTCCTTATTTTGGATTTTTTAAAAATATCAAAACTAGCACCAATCCAGAAACTTGTAGGACACAAAAATTTATCCCACTAGGCGTGTCAAAAAATATTGACGTGGTGGATTGCACCCTCTGAAGGGAGGCTCAACTCTCTTCCTCCATGCGACATAATAGAGACACCCCTCTTGATGTGGGTTGAAAACGTGAGGGATGAATCTCTAGATTAGGGTATAATTCCCTAATCCAAAACTTAGAAGCTTGGGTTGAAAGATAATTCAAGAAACAAGAACAACACAATTGTAATAATGCTATCTCTGAGAAGAAATGTTTTATTGCTCAAAATTACAGACACAACATATGCCTATCTCTGGGAAGAGATGGTTTATTTCCATGTTGGGTTACATCTTCATTTATACATATTTATAAGGTAGGAGGATGTGGAAGGTCACCAATCTCAAGGGATATTAAGTGGTTTGACTTCCACGATTTACAATATAGAATTTGAAGAATTACTATTTTTAGACTGCACTACTAAAATTGAAATTTGGAGCACTTCCATTTGGTTTTTTAGGGTCAAAACCCACCAAGCAGAGCTCTATTCCATCTCACAATGTTCCCCTCATTCTTATCTTTCTAATGGTTCAAATGGGGAGTCAAACGGAGCTATGGTGCAAAAGTTATGGATCCTAAAAGTTCTACCACCAATTGGGGTAGAACCGTCGCCTGAATTATCACCTAAAATATTACTCGGATCACTCCCCTTGATGCACCTTGAGGGCCTAGATTTAATATTTCTAATAATGGGGGGATTAAAACATAGAGAAATATTGAAATTATAACCTAAACTAAAATGTTGATGCACAAAAATGGTTAGTCTACTCAACCTTGACACACACTTTACACCATGAACAAGCTGATATACACTCCATTTGACATGAGAAACTCTTCTTCATCAGTGTTTCAATAAGGTGTCCTATGGAGATACAGGGAGGAAGAGCTACCAGAGGTGTTCTAAGACACACTATGGTACCCTGTTCACATGCGCCTATACTCTATTGTGGACACTTCTTGTTGACCTACAAAAGAAGAACTCATAATACACTAGACATGTTGGAATAATTCAATGAAAGCATTAAAGAAAATGACTTAACATAAGACAAAATCATGGATATATACAAAAGTGCAAATTCAAATGGAGGTAAAAATGCTGTCTTGATTCAAGGTAAATTCATGCAAGGTTTCACCATACAAGCTGAGAGATGCCTTCTCAAATGAGAAGTTACAAATATATAGAGAACTTGGGAACATATAGCTGACAAATCAAGGGATGGGAACCCATGCTAAGTTAAACACTTCTATAGAGACCACAAGCCTATGCTACTACCATATCCTTTAATTACATATGGGAGATCCATACTGTAGATATCCAAGTCACTATCCTTTCTATCCTGGGCCTGCAAAAGCATGGGATACTCCTAGCAACTGACAAAGCCATCCCCAAGTTATGTTGACTAGACCCTGCTCTCTTTAATGCTATGTGTAATTGGCTATGCATTAATGGTGAAGCGTGAAAACATACGCTGCTCTCCTGTATAGTTCAAAAACTAATCCTTTTATTGGTTTTTAGTAGAGACTATTTCACCTAAGTGCATTTACTCTTCCTGCTGACGACACTTGTGCCACTTGCCTTGGTCTGGTTCATCGTTAGGTGTATGCTTTGACTTGTCACACTACTTGGAACATTTTGAGCTTCTACTTTATTGTGTTGTGTGGCCGTGTTCTGGTTTACCTGCCTTGTTTCTTTTACTTTGTTATTTCCCTTTGCCTTGGCTTTTTACCTTTTATCTTTAACCACTCAGGCTCTCAGGCGCTTGTTATTTTTCGAGCCTTTGGGATTTGGTAATCTCAAATTTCTTTGGACAAAATGTCTGAAGGAATTCCTTCAGATATTTTATCTGAAGGAATTCCTTCAGATATTTTATCTGAAGGAATTCTATTTTGGGCTTACCTTCTTCAATTTTATTTTGGTGGGCCTTTGTGTTGTGATTTCCTTCAGACAAAATGTCTGAAGGAATCTTTCCTTTGAATGCTTCTTTTCCCAAAGGACATGTGCCCTTCGGGCCTTTTATCTTCATCCTCTATTTCTTAAAGTGCCCTCTATAAAGGCTTTTCTTATCCAAAAGCACCCTCTGCAAGGGCAAGTGCCCTTTAGAAACTCTAAAAATGACCCTTCAGAAAAGTGAAAAAAGTCATCTTTCTTGACCAAGTGCCCCCCACAAAGACACTTACCCTTCAAACTTTCTATGACCATCAAATTTCTTTAGACAAAATGTTTGAAGGAATTCCTTTAGACATTTTATCAGAAGAAATTTGACCTTGGATTTTCTTCTTCGGTTTTCCTTGAGAAAAAATGTCTGAAGGAAAACTCCTTCCACTTGTCACTTTTCTCGAAGGGCAAGTTCCCTTCGGGCTTCTTGTCTTTGCCCGTTTGCTTCAACTGACTGCCCTCTGTAAGGGCATTTTGAGCTAAAAGTGCCCTTCAAAACTTTTGTATTGGACCTCACACAGATGAAAATCCCTCTGCAAGGTCCATTCTACCTTCCAACATACCCTTCAAAAGTTTTCTAAAGGTCTGTTTCATCTTTGAAGTGCCTCCCACAAGGGTACATACCCTTCAAGGAAATTACAAATAACACTACAGAATGCCCAGGTGCCCTCCGCAAAAAAAAATTGCCTTAAGAAGTGTCTAAGATCATTTTGGGCCCTCGAAGGACTTACTCAAAAAAGTTTTGAAGCAAAGACATCTCAAAACCTGATTGCTTCTTCCTTTACCCTTTTGGGTTTGTGAATGATTCCAACCCATGAAGGATCATAAGTCAAGGCCCCTCATAACCTTGAAATGCACTGCTCTGACCCTTTTAGGTTTTTGAACTACTTTTATTCATGAAAATTGGCAAGTAATGTACTTTACAAAACCTAAATTGTACTATAATTGGCCATAGACCCTTTGAGGGTTGTCAAGTGCTCCTACTTATTACTTGTAAAGCTTACAAGGAATGTTGTTCTGAGAACCCAATTTGCTCTATGGGTGCTGGAAAAGACCAATGCTTGATGAGACAACACCTGCACCTACACAAAGGCAACTTTTCCTTTATTTTTAAAGGTTTATGACCTTATTTTAGTGCAAAAGGTCATGAAGAACAAGGTTTCAAGGGAAAAAAGAGGGGGGGGGGGGGTGCCCATTTTGGCATGCAAGATTCACAAAATGGTCAACAATATGGTTTAACAATAGATACATAGGGCTTATGATACCCATGTATACAAAGTGATAATGTACCTATTACATAGAAAAATGTCTTAGAAATAATGCTTAAAGTAAATAGAAAAAATAATATTTTATTATTTATAAATAAACATAATAAAAATGTGTGTATAAGTTGATACCCATTGAAAAGAAGAATAGACATGTGCACTAAATCTAAGTTTAAACTATGTATATGTCCATATCCATAATTCAACTTATTAAAAGGACAAATTAAAACTTATTCATATCTATTTTTAGAGCATTTGATGGGAACAAAGTATGCATCCCCTAGTCCTCTATTGTTGGTGATGAGACCCAGGTTGTAGTAGGAGTGGCTATTAATGGTGAATGAGATTCCTCCCTTCTTTTGGCAGGAACCTTATTATAGACCAACAATATTTTAAGCCTAAGTTATTCAAGGCATAGATAATAACAAAAAACATAACCATAAAACTTACCTCATGTACATGACAGGGAAAATCCCAAATCTATACTTGTCAATGTTTTCAAGAACAAGTTGCAAGAGGTCAAAGTGTTCTTATAGAGGATTGCACATCCACCATTATTTTTAGGGAGCACATTGTTAGGCAGGCAAAAGTTAGTGGTGATGACAATGATTATTTCTATAAGGCACCACTGTGAGTCGTTGTTGACTTTAATCTCGTAACACCCTCCATAACTCAATCCATTGTCGAATAGTGCAACGTTGAGAGTCATTGTGTTGTTGCCATATCCTTTGCTATATAGATTTACATAACCACACCCCCCACCTGCATTGTAAAATAAAGTTAATATTGGTCTCAGCGTAAATCCTAAAATTGATGTTTGTTATATGATATGGGATAAGGCACTCATCCACTGTTCTCAATGCATCATTGCTTCCATATAATGTAGCATTAGCATTGGTCCACCTTGAATTATAAACATCTTGATCCATTGTAAAAATGTCCAACACCATGAGAAGCTTTAGTTGTACCATTTTACGCAATTGAAAATAAAATAATACAGTTCGAAAAAAATACATTGACTATATATTATACAAAATTTATTTTTATTTTTCAAATATTTTTTTTGATAAAATATTTTAAATTTTTCTAAACATATATTATATAAAATTTTAAAAAATATATAACCCCTAATAAAGAAAAACATTCCTATTAAAAACAATCAATGATCCTCCACATGAAACCTCTACCTAAATTGGGATGGGACCTAAAATACTATTGAATTTATTTATTTATGGATGAGGGGAAGAGTGGAGAGTGGGGCAAGGACGGGTTTAAAATGTATGGGAAAATTTTGGGTAGACCTAGATTTTATAAAAGTTTATAATATAATCTCTTATGATTCTTTAAAAAGAATATAATATTGTCTTTTATGATTTTTTTTTAAAAAAAAAAAAAAAATTTTATTACTAGCTATATTAATATGTGAAGGCTAATGTTGAGTAGATAAGCATTACAAAAATTAACTGTAAGAAGTAGAATTAACTTTCAACTCAAATTTAGTTTTTGTGGAGAGACTCAAAGCCTGTGATATGGGATGACCAATTTCAATTGCCAATGAAAACTCTTAATGATGGTAAAACTTATTATAATGTTTCTAATTTTTTAATATATACTAGTAAGGGATCTCAAAAGTCCCAATAAGTGTAGGGAGGGATATTGTTTTTTTGTCAATAGATATTTGTCATAGGTGTTAATAATTCAACGAGTACATAGATAACATCTCTAAGATGGTCATTCTCATTGTATAGATGCCTCTAACATAAAAACTATATAGCATAAGAATTGTGACATGACATACCATCATATTTATTAAATAGATTATAAATATTTAGTCCTTAGCATTAAGTCTAAGAAGGTCAATTATTTGTGCCTCTAAATTAGATGCATATTTTTCAATCAAAAATAAAAATATGGATTTAAAATTAGGTTTACAAATAAAGAGATACAAGAATGTGTAAAAAAACTTAGCATGTAGATTGTTTGCATTGAGTGTCTTTCATATTTACCATTTCTTAGGGTTTTGCATACCCTGGTTGTCATCATGCCACCATTTGCTCAACTCTGGGGTAATTTTCTTGCCTTGAATAAAATTTTACAATTTATAGCTCCAAAATTCACCCTTCGTGTGGTTTCCCTAATAATGAGCTTCCAACATAGGTTTCATCATTAGATGCAACTCACTTTAGAGGTGGAGACAATGGTGCCCAAGAAGACTTGAAAGTTTATACCAAAAGCATTTCATTAGGTAATGTACCTCCTTCTTAGGGTAATCCTTCTGATGTTATTTTATAAAATCCTTAGTTTGGAAAGGCATACTTGTGGCTTGAAACATATAGTCTTATTAGATCTTTTGTAAGCCATATACCCTATAAATCCATAGTCAAGGCCTAGGTCAAGGATCAATGGCAACTCCATGGTGTTAAGATTGATGGGGTATAAAACCTAACCAATATTTTTTCCCTTTTTAGGTTATCGGTCCTATCCCAATGCAATATCATACTTAAGCATTGCCTTCAATATGTTAGAAATTACTTACTAGTTTCCCCCTTGGTCTAGAGACTTTTTAGTCTTGGATGAAGCCAAGCTAAAGGTCCCTATTTGGGTGGAATTCCTTGGTCTTTTTATGCCTTTATGGCCATTCATGAAATAAACTTGTCAAACCCTTGGACCATTTTGTGTGTTTCAAATCTGACTGATTTTATGCCACTAGACCTCAAACGAGAGTCTATGTAGGAGTTGGCCTTGTGAAAGATCTTAGGGAAACCATAGATATATAGATTGATGAGAAAAATTTCACTTAATAAGTGATGTATATAAATATACCTAATTCCTTCTTTAGCTAGCAGTTGGTTGAGCATAAGATAAGATATTTTCCTCGCACAGACACTATCAATCATTAGGTAAAAGCCACGACTAAATAAGGAAACCCATAGAAAGGGTTCAATGATAGTTGACGAGTTAGGGGTTGAGAAAATAACTAGAATAATCATAAAAATAAAGCTCATTCTATAAACCCTAAGCCAACCATCACCATTTTTGTTATGAATACACCGCAACTGGATTAAACATTGATTGCTTCAACTCCTCAGTTTAACCCTAGGATAGTATTGTCAATTACTCTGCAAGCAACTTTTCTAGTGTTTAAATCTAAAGAGTAATTCACTCCAATTTTTATAGGTCACAAGAGATCCCAACTTTGATATCCTTGTTATGGATAGTATTCACTCCTTGTCGTCCCTAAGTTCAAGGGAAACTCCTCTTTCTCCTTGCTAATAGGGTACATGATGCTCATGAAGCCCTTCCCAAGGTAGTTAGGAGAATGAGTGTGTACAATAATATCTTTGGCTAGTACAACTTGCATACTTTCTCACCATAAATCAACAACATTTTTTTTGAGTAATGGTTTTGAAACACTTGAAGCCCATGATGGTGAGACAATTAACCTTGACAGTTTTTTATGAATATTTTTTCATGGAATGTGCATAATTTATTTGATTGAACCTAAAAGTACATGGTTAGAAGTAGTTGTTAGATATTATTTAAAATGCATGTGTGATGTTTGTAAGAAGTTAGGATTATTGGCTTGTCCTTGTAGATTGTAGTCTATACAATTTAGCTGAACGCTACCTATCACATGCCCTAGCATTTACATGGTTAGGATAAATTCTCAACAAGTTTTTGAAATGCATGTGTGATTTTTGTAAGAAGTTCAGATTACTGGTTTGCCTTTACAGATCGTAGTCTACATAATTTGGCATAATGCTACTTGTCACATGTCCTACCATGATATGGGACATGCTAGAGTCATCACTTTGATACCACCACCTCTTGCCTCATTTGTAATGGACTAGGGAGTGGACATATCTAATCGTGCCACATGGACAATTTTTGATTTTGATGGGTGGTCCCTTGGTTTGGTTAACCTCCATGCTTCTAATGACTCCATGGAAAGAGCGATGTTTTGGTGATTATTAGTGGTGATCCCAATGATAAATTAGATAATTTATGGATATTTTAACATGATTGAATCTATAAAATATAAGGAGGTTCTATTACCCATGATATGGTGTACTGGTGAAAGAGAAGCGATGTTTTATATGAGGAACAAACTAGGATTCTATGATCCTAACCACCACCACAAGTTCTTTCTTGCCATCCTTTAGTTCACTTTGTTAAGATTTAGCCAAGGAATTGATAGAGTGCTCAAGAGGTTTAAAAAGGTGCTTCTCATCGAGAAATATTTTTTTGCCTTTGCCCAGTATTTTGACAAGTTGGTTAGAGGTCTTTCTAAAAAGAGGACTTCTCTAGGAAATGCAATCAATAAATAAACAAATAATTTTGACAAAATTCAGGGTTATTGCATATTATATATAGTCAAGAAAAAAAAATTGTAGTGTAGATGATGAATAGATGGAACAAGAAGAAAATTTTCTAGGATCAAACTCAAAGTTTAAAAAATTGGCCTAATTGAGGGTGAAGATTTGCATAAGATTTGTTAGGTATTGGATGTGCTTATACCATAAATTAACTCATACAAAGATTGTTTAAATCAAACACAAAGAGATATTTATATACAATAGTATTATAATTCTCATACTATATTTATTATCACATATACCCATAGCTATAAAAAAATATATATGTAAAAGATAGCGTATAATTAGGGAGTCAACTTCCCATGATTCTATGCTATAATCATGTGGTTTTAATAATAATAATAATAATAATAATAATAATAATAATAATAATAATAATAATAATAATAATAATAATAATAATAATACAACTTCTATTCATAATATATTCTACTAACCAAGTATACATTATTATTTTATAACAATAATGTTATTAACTATATTACCATATTTACCCATATGGTAACTTACAAACAATAAGTATTGTTTAACTTACGGGAAATAATCAACCAACATGAATAGTATTTTACTCAATGTAAATACTAATCCCTAACATTCTCCCTCTTGGTTTTTACATGGTAAAACATACCCTATTTTTTTATTGTAGTGTGTCTACTTTGTGTGTTTTTGATTTTCTCTTCAATTGTGTTGCATCAGGTTTACACAAAACTCCAAAAACCTGCATTCTTATAAGTGGCTTGTGTGGAACTAGATAGATACAATGACCACCTAGGCATGAACAAATACCTACGCTTTTGTTCATCCTCCATACTTTTTCACTGATTGTTTCACCTAGCGTCGACCAACAATCTTACCCAATTAGTTTTGTAGGTGTACCAATATCCTTTTACAAATGGTTTTACAAGTTCACCATAAACCTTACACAATTAATTTTGTAGGTTCACCAATAACCTGTACACAAATGATTTTTCACAAGGTTACCAATAATCTTTACATCATGATTGCTACAATATATTTTTGATCAACATTTTACAATGCTTCTACAAAAGAGGTTACATGCGGAATACTCACAAGTGAACATGAATTTACTACATCTGTTCTTATTTTGCACACCACACAACTGAAAAACAATTCATTATATCATAAGTGTGACCCCGTTGCTCATGACTGACGAAAGGTTACTACAATGTCTCCTTCCTCTGTTGCCTTCGACCTCCTTCATGTCGTTGCTTACTCAGTCGATTGACAATGGATGTTTAATAGTTTCTACAATGGATTTATTATCATAACTTCCCCTTACAATGTGAAACTATTTGTCTTATGTATTGACAAGTTGTCAGACATTTTTACGATCGAGCTTTCTCAATTTCAGTGTCTACCTCATATCCAATTTTAAATTTTTTTTGAATTTTGTTTTCTTTATACTACATACATTAGACGTTGGTTTCTATCGAAAATACATCTATTACAAACAATGACTTTTTGACTATTTTTGACATTGTAATAAAAAAATCTAACACAAAATGACAGACACTTTGAAATTTTTTAATAATATCCCTGACTCATAAAGATCTATTTGATTTTGACATTTAAAAAAAAAATCCTTAATAGTTTAACCATAAAACATAAAAAAAACAATAAATATTAAATATATTTTTTAAAAATAATTTTAATTTTAATAACATCCAATTCAATATTACATAATGATTATTAAGATTTAAAAAGAAAAAAAAAAAAATATATATATATATCTATATATTAATTAAACAAAAATATACAAATAATTCATTAAAAATAATTATTTACAAAACAATATTGCGACTTAATATATAGTACAAATCATAATTACCTCAAAACCCTAATTTTTTAAAGAGACTATAAAACGTTAACTACTAAAGACGAGACTCACTTTTAATGATAATAATTTGAAGACTTTATCTGTATGTTCGATGACATGCCTTTACTGAATTCAGACACGGCGCAAATCACGGCACAAATAACGGCTTACTGAGTCCAGTTCGTGTAGTTTACCAATCGTCATCTGCTTCTCACGTCCACGGTCTTCATTAATACGTAGTTTGTAGGCTTTTACATATCAATGATGGTGATCAGAACTGCACATTATGCAATCACATCTGTGATGTCAATGCATAACGCTCAGAATAATCAGGGCGTGCAGGATATTATGAAACAGATTACGAAGAGAACAGAACGGTGTCGATGTGTAGGATATTATGGCTACAATTTATTTAAACGACCACCAAATCTTCTGATTCAAATACATTAGTTGGGTGTACGAGCATCAATCAGTTCTGCAGACTCCATAAGCGATTCGTGGCAATAATAACTGTAGCGCCAATAAAATTGCAAGAACTCCTCATAAATAACTGTCAGGGTCACTTAAGTGTCAATCTGCACATATTGGAGGGAAAACCTTGCAGATTTAACTGAATGAATGTGTGTTCAAAATATACCCTCCAAACATTCATAGCAGATCTATTTGAGTCCAAGAAGATATAATCATGCCACCAATATCATGCAAAGCTTAGATTCACGAATTTCTTCAACGCGATACACACAAGCCCATCATGGTTGCATTACTCACGAAACTACTGCAATAACAATGAATCTGCCCCATACAATGCTCAAGATTTCATTATGAACTGCGCTCATATCATTGTTAAGAATTGGATGTGCTTATACTAAAAATTAATTCATACAAAGATATTTAATCACGCAATAATATTATAATATTTACATTATATTTTTTATTACATACACCCGTAAGTATAGATAAGAGATACACTATAATTAGGAAGTCAACATCCTATGATTCTATTATTTAACTATGTGGTTGTTGAACCCATAATAACAATAATATATTACAACTTCTATTCATAATATATTATACTAATCAAATATACATTATTGTTTTATAACAATATTGTTACTAACTATATTATTATACGATAACTTACAAACAATAAGTATTATTTACTCTATAATAAATAATAAATCAATGTAAATAAGCTAAAAAAATTTGCTTTGCTTTAGCACCATCCACATTATGCATTTTGTCCATATTTAATTTTCCCCTAGTTCTCCATAGTCAAAATCTCACTTATTCAAAAAATTCTCTAACAACTTCCTACTTAAAAATTTATCTCGCAGGAATCTCATCACAATCCCCCCATATCCCTATTGCACAATCCTTGTCAAGTATGTGCCACTTACTAGCCAAAATGCTCTCCATCTCCTTTCCTCCACAAACTTATTCAATGCTGCTTATATTCTCTTCTCATTTTCTAAGCCATCCATTGTAGTCATTGCTTTTCCAAGGCACCTTCCAAGCACCATTACATCCTCAAGTGTAACACCACCACCTTGGCCCAAGTCTGGAGTCATAGAATGCATTGCATCTCCTACAACGCACACATTTCCCTTACTGAATTTTCCAAGTAATACTTCCCATGGCCACCTCGAGCTCAGTGGGGCTAATGTTAAAGTGTGTATTTGAGACTTCTTTACTATTTCTACCATTGGCTCTAGAAAATTTCCAAGTTTTTCCATTGCAAATACCAATATACGCTCTAGATCGTATGCAATCTTTGAATCTATAGGACATGGAACTAGTTAGGCCTTGTATTATGCCATTTTAAGAAAATTTTTAACAATATCAAGACTAACACCAATCCTGAAACTTGTATGACACCAAAATTTGTCTCACCGGGCGTGCCAAAAATTATTGACGTGGTATATTGCACCCTTTGAAGGGAGGCTCAACTCTCTTCCTCCATGCGACAGAATGGAGACACCCCTCTTGATGTGGGGTGCAAATTTGAGGGATGAATCTCTAGATTATGGGCTAGCTCCCCTTGATGCACCTTGAGGCCCTGGATTTCCTACTGCTAATAATGGGAGGGATGAAAAGGGAGATAAATATTGAAATTAGAACCTAAACTAAAGTGGTGATGCACCAAAATGGTTGGTCTAATCAGCCTTGACACACACTTTACACCAAAAACAAGTTGATATACACTCCATTTGACACGAGAAACTCTTGGGCATCAATGTTTCAATAAGGGGTCCTAGGGAGATACGGGGAAGAAAAACTACAAGAGGTGTTCTAAGACACACTTTGGCAGCATGTTCACATGTGCCTATACTCTGTTGTGGACACTTCTTACTGACCTGCAAAATAAGAACTCATAATACAATAGACATGTTGGAATCATTATGTGAAAGCATGAAAAAAAATTCTTAACACAAGACAAAACCATAGACATATGCAAAAGTGCAAATTCAAATGGAGGTAAAAATGATATGTCTTGATTCAAGGTAGATTCCTACAAGGCTTTGCCATACAAGCTAAGAGATGCCTTCTCAAATGAAAAGTTACAAATATATAGAGAACTTGGGAATAGATAGCTGACAAATCAAGGGATGGAAACCCATGCTAATTTAAACACTTCTGTAGAGACCACAAGCCCATGCTACTATCGTATCCTCCAATTACGTATGGGAGAGCCATGTTGTAGATATCCAAGTTACTATCCTTACTATCTTGGGCCTGCAAAAGCATGGGATACTCCTTCTAACAACTAACAAAGCCATCCCCATGTTGTGTTGACTAGACCCTAGTCTCTTCAATGCTGGGTGCAATTGGTTGTGCATTAATGGTGAAGCATGAAAACATGAGCTGCTCTCCTCTATAGTTCAAAAACCAATCCTTTTATTGGTTTTCATTAGAGCCTATATCACCTAAGTGCATTTACTCTTCTTACTAATGACACCTGTGCCACTTTCCTTGGTCTGATTCATCCTTGGTTCTACGCTTTGACTTATCACGCTACTTGGAATGTTTTGAGATTCTACTTTATTGTGCTACATGGCCACCTTCTGGGTCACCCACCTTGTTTTCTTTTACTTTGTTATTTCCCTTTGCCTTGGCTTTTTCCCTTTTGTCTTTAACCATTCAGGCTCTCGGGTGCTTGTTATTTCTCAGGCCTTCAGGCTTTTGGTAATGTCAATTTTTTTTAGAGAAAATGTCTAAAGGAATTCCTTCAGATATTTTTCTAAAGCAATTCTCTTTTGGGCTTGCCTTCTTTGGTTTTCTTTTGGTGGGCCTTTGTGCTAAGCTTTCCTTTAGACAAAATGTCTGAAGGAATTCTTTCCTTTGATTGTTTCTTTTCCTGAAGGACATGTGCCCTTCGGGCCTTTTGTCTTCATCTTCTCTTTCTTAAAGTGCCCTCTGAAAAGGCTTCTTCCATCCAAAAGTGCCCTCCATAAGGGTAGGTGCCCTTCAAAAACTCTAAAAATGACCCTTCAAAAAAGTGAAAAGAGTCCTCTTTCTTGACCAAGTGCCCCCGTAAAGACACTTACCCTTCTGACTTTCTGTGACCATCAAAATTCTTCAGACAAAATGTCCAAAGGAATGCCTTCAGACATTTGTTCGAAGGAATTCAAACTTGACTTTTCTTCTTTGATTTTCCTTTGGACAAAATGTCTGAGGGAAAACTCCTTCCGCTTGTCACTTTTCCTGAAGGGCAAGTTCCCTTCAGACTTCTTGTCTTTGCCCCTTTGCTTCAACTGACTACCCTCCGCAAGGGCATTTCAAGCCAAAAGTGACCTTTGGAACTTTTGTATTGGTCCTCACATCGATGAAAAGCCCTTTGCAAGGTCCATTCTGCCTTCCAACATACCCTTCAGAAGTTTTGTAAAGGTCTATTTCATCTTTGAAGTGCCTCACACAAGGGCACATACCCTTCAAGGAAATTAAAAATGACCCTACAGAATGCCCAAGTACCCTCCATACAAAAACACTTGCCTTAAGAAGCGTCTAAGACCAATTCAAGCCCTCGAAGGACTTACTCAAAAAAGCTTTGAAGTAAAGACGTCCCAAACCCTGATTGCTTCTTCCTTTACCCTTTTGGCTTTGTGAATGACTCCAACCCATGAAGGATCATAAGTCAAGTCCCCTTGTAACCCTTAAATGCACTGCTTTGACCCTTTTAGGTTTTTGAATTGCTTTTACTCATGAAAATTGGCAAGTAAAGTACTTTGCAAAACCTAATTTGCACTAGAACTGGCCATAGACCCTTTCATGTTTGTCAAGTGATCTTACTTATTATTTGTAAAGATTATAAGTAATGCTATTCTGAGAACCCAATTTGCTCTATGGGTGATGGAAAAGACTAATGCTTGTTGAGACAACACTTGCACCTACATAAAAATAACTTTTCCTTGATTTTAAAAGGGTTAAGACCTGATTTCAGGGCATAAGATTATGAAGAACAAGGTTTTAAGGGAAAAAAGAGGTGGGGGTGCCCATTTTGGCATGTGAGATTCACAAAATGGTCAACAAGTTGGTGACTCACAGGGGAAGAATGCCTATTATTCTTGAGAATATTGGTGGCCTAAAAGTCCATTTGGCATGGAGTCAAGATGCATCTTGGAGAAGTTAACAATAGCTTTTTAAGGACCTAAGAACCAACAAAGATTTTACCCCAAACAACAAGGAAAAAACACATAGAAAGGCTAAAAACACTACACACATGCATAACAACACTTAGGGAAAATGAGGAAAAACAAGGAAATTATGTACATGATAAAATAAACCTAGTAACAATGCTTAAGATATATCCCATTGACTGGGGATGTAGCTCTTCACCATCTAACTTGGAGAGTTGGACAACATTGTGTTGCTTGCATTGGGTGATGACATATGGGCCACTCCACAAAACATCAAACTTTGTGTGCCTTCTAATCTTGGCTCAATCCTCATCCCACTTTAAGACAATGTCACCTTCTAAGAAGCTCCTTGGCATAGACATTTGATCAAAATGCTTCTTTGTTTAATGTTGGTGGCTGGTCATGGCATCCATGGCTTGGTCTCTCACTTCTTGAAGCTCTATTAGCTCACAATACATGACTTCCAGGCTATCGCTCTCCACTAATTATAGATTATGGGCAAGATCTAAGGTTGGTAACTCAAGTGAGATAGGAAGTCTAGCTTCCCTTCCATACATGAGTATGTATGGTGAATTCTTAATCGCCCTCGTTGGAGTGATCCTATCTTTCCAAAGAGTTGTCTTCAACTTGGCATGCCAAGTCCTTTGATTTTCCTCCATTGTCTTTTTTATGATCCTAATCAAATTATTGTTTGCGGACTCAGCCAACCCATTCCCTTGTGGATAGTAGTTGGAAGAAGTGCTGAGATAGATGCCATACTTTAATATCCACTCACTTGTCTTCGTTCCCAAGAAAGCAAATGCATTGTCTGAGATGATTGTGGCTGGAACCCCAAATCTTGTCACTATGCCTTCATAGAAGTCTAAGACTACACTCTCATTGGTCTCTTTCAAAGCTACAGCCTCTTCCCACCTTGTGAAATAATCTGTGGTAGTCAAAACCCACTTGTGGCCAACACTAGAAGGAGGATTGATCAACCCTATGAAGTCCAAACCCCATTGCATGAATGGCTGTTCCACCTAAATAGGATGAAGAGGCATGGTAGCTAGTCCTTGGTTCCCATCAAATAAGGCACATTTTTGACATTTCCTCACCCAAGCATGAGTGTATTTAAACAAATTGGGCCAAAAGTAACCAGCCCTCATAATCCTTGCAGTTGTGGCCTTGGGAGCAAAGTGGCCACTAACTGGTCCATCATGGAACTTAGACAGTGTCTTGTCGACTTAGTCTGAATTAATGCATCTCAAGATCACCCCTAAAAAGTCTTTCCTGAAATGCCTCCTCTTGGTCCTATCAAGACCTTATAGACACTCACTAGTTTGAAGGAAATAAACCATGTCTTGTGCCCAGCTCTTTATGACTATGAGTACAACTACTATAGGTTCATCGTGGAGTATCAAAACATCCTCCTTCAGATCTTTCAAGTTTGTAGCTAGGTGTTCACGCAACCCTCTTCCTCTTACCAACTTGGTGGTCTTGATCTCTACATCATACTCCATTACTTTGGTGATCCAACTTACCCTTTTCTCATTCAATTCTTGGTTCAGCAAGAAGTCTTTTACACTAGGATGTGGCACCATGATGTGAATTTTTCTGTTAGACAACATATGTCAAAAATTCTTTAGAATTCGTATGACTACAAGCACCTACTTCTCTACATATGTGTATCTAACCTCATAGCCTTCTAAACCTTGGTTGAAAAAAGAAAGAGGTTGTTCTAAATTCTCACCATTTACTTGAGTGAGCATAACAAAGATTACCTATTCATTCCCAAAGGTGTATAGATTGAATTCCTTGGAGAAGTTTGGACTAGCCAGGGTAGAAGCTTGGGCGATAGCTTGTTTGATGCCTTCGAAGCCTTCTCTTCTTATTATTGTCCACATGAATGTTTCATCCTTCCTTAGCATAGAAGGTAGTGGCTTGACAAGCTCAGTAAAGTTAGGAATGAATTTCCTAATGAAATTTATTTTACCAAAGAAACTTTGTAGGCCCTTCTTGTGCTTAGGCAAGGATAATGCTAAGATGGAGTGCACCCTCTCTGAATCAATGGGCAGGCCTTCCTTTGAAACAACATGGCCCAAGAACATGCCTTCATGGACAACAAACACACATTTCTTTGGGTTAAGAAAGATGCTAAACCCTCTACATATTTCAAATATTTGCCTTAGGTGATTCAAATGTTCAATTGCCTCCTTGGAGAAGACTATCACATCATCAAGATAACCCAGCACAATGTCATTGATCAAACCTTGGAAAGCCATATCCATAGCATGTTGGAAGGTAGCTCCATCATTTGAAAATCTGAATGGCATCTTCCTATAAGCATATGTTCCCCACTTGGTAGTGAAGGCTATCTTGTATTGGTCACATTATTGTACTAGGATTTTATTGTGCCTAGAGCAGCCATCTAGGAGAGAGAATATTTCACTGCCTATCACCATCTAAAGAATTTTCTCCATACTTGGAAGGGGATAGTGATATCTCAGTGAGACTCTATTTAGGTCTCTGAAATCCACACATAATCTGACCTCTCCATTCTTCTTCCTAACATGGACCAAATTGGCCAGCCAAGAAGAGTGTTTGATAGGGAAAATAATCCTGGACTCGATCAGTTTGGTGAGTTCCTTCCTCATGAGAGGCTCAATCTTTGGATTGATTGGCCTTTTATTTTTCTTGATGGGTTTGGCACCTTCCTCTAGCTCAATATTGTGTTGGGCCAAGCTTGGATCAAATCCCTTCAAATCACCATACTCCCATGCAAAGACATAAAAAAAATATGGACATAAGATAATGAAGGCATGTTTTTACTCATTGATACACACGTTCCCAAGTGCAAGTAGTTTACCCTTGTAGATCTCTACCCTTTCATAATTTTCCTTATTGGTTGACATGCTTGCTTTGTCTCTCTTGAGTTGGTAATCTTCGTTGAAAATGCTCTCAAGAGTTACCAATCCTTCGGGAAGCCTGTTGGTCTTTAGTTGAACAATTTGCCCATCATACTGCTGCTTCAGTTTGGACTGATTTTTGGATGTGAACTCAGCTTTTTCTTGTAAGAAAAGTGCTGTTTTTTGGTCACTTTTAAACACCTACCAATTGGTGACATTGTTTGGTATGGAGGGCCTCACAATCACCTTTAAATGATGTTAATTCTTGCATTGTCTCACCCCTTTTAGGATATCAAACTGAGCACCAACTGTTGCTAGTCTATTTGCATGCTTTTTCTCCTCTCTTGGAATGGAAGTGATGTTTAAAACAATGAATTTATCCACAAGGTCCCACTCTCTGTGCTTGTAAGACTTGAGTAAGGATTTCTTGGTCAAGCTTTGACCTCTCACTTGGTTCACAATCAACTCACTGTCTCCAAACACTTGCAATTCTTTGATTCCTCTTTTCCTTGCCCATTCTAGGCCATGAACAAGGGCCTCATACTCTGCTACATTGTAAGTGTAAGAGAACTAAAACTTGAAAGTTGAGAAGTATTTATCCTTTGAAGGTGAAACCAACATTTCCCCACCACCAGCTCCCAACTTGCTTCTAGATCTATGAAAGAACAACTGCCACAAACCATAGTCTTATTGATCTGTCTTCATCAATGTTAGCATGAAAACATCTTTCTCATGCATGTAGTAGACTCCAAGACCAGTCTTCAATGAACATGTAAAGATCATGCTCAAAGTTGTCATTTCCCCATTCATCTAGGAGTAAGTCAGCAACTCCTATAAGGGAAGATGATGGAGATTGGTCTACTTGAAGCTCTTCTTCATCAATGATTGAGCAGTTCACATTCACCACTTTGGAGGAGTATGGCTCTAGGTGATGCTTGTGGATGGGATCTGACTCAATATTTAGTTTAGTTTCATACTTTGTCCTAAAAACCATGTAAGACCAATTGGCTGCCAAGTATCCACCTATCTTAGATGTGAAATCCCTTGACAAGTAAAGAGCGAAGTAAGGAGGAACATCTGCCACTACCACATCATGGAGAAATAATAAGGTTGGATAGGGATGGAGAGTAAGATTCAAGCCTCTTTCCACTCCCAAGGTCTTAGCTGGTGATCCATCCAACTATAGAACTCCTTTGGTCATTGCTCATAATTGAGGCCTACCTTATCATCTATGCGTTTAGGCATAACTGAGGTGCTTGCTCCACTATTAATGATGCAATTAGAACCAAGAAGTCACCAATAATTAGGGACAAATAGAAGGGAGGGACCTTCTCATCTTTCTTTGCTTGACCTCCCATGGGAGAAGCCCCATTTACTATCAACACATTATCATTTCTTGTTGGGATAGCCTGCTCACCTAGCCTGTATAATTCCTTTTGGAGTATATCCTTTTATCTTGACAGTGCTAAAGAATCCCACAATGAGATGTTCTTGTGTAGCTTCTTCATTTGGTCCACTATATTGATTGAAGAATTTCCCCCTTTAGAGTTCTCCTTGGGAACATTCGTAACCTATGGTGCAATGTGAGGAGCTAAATTTGCAACCGATGGCCTGTAATTGGGAAAATTTTGATTTGCTTGTGGTAAAGGAGACATTTTAAGTGCTTGAGTGGCTGCTTGAGCTTCATCAATGGCTCTCATTTTGGACTTGGTGTTGGTTGCAAAACCAACATTTTGATTACTTGTGCTCTCCACATAGTTGACTACATAGAATTCTCCTTCCAAGTGATTCATAAGAGTGGAATCAGATTGAGCCTGCCTGTTGTCTATCCCAAGTTGTGTTGATATCTCAAAATTTGAGAATTGGGCTACCTGATCACCTTGTGCAGTCATGCTTTGTTTTGGTAGCTCACTAGCATAAGCAACCTATTCTTGGCCATGCTCTAAGGGTGGATAATTGGGCTGCTTTTACACCAAATTATTTTGAGTGGGGACAAGAGCCTTAGAAGATGAAGGGGAATTTGGATTATAGCTTTGATAAGGCTTGAGATGTGTAATTTGACTTTTCCCTTGATTATAATTTTGGAAGGGAGGCCTATTTGCTTGCCCAAATTACTAGTAACCTTGATTTGGCCTATAACTCTGATCTTGTTGTCTCTTGAGGGCAACTAACTCATTGGTAACACTGTGTAGTAAGCTCTTAACTTCATGGAGATCATTTATAGGGGTAGAATCTAGCTTCTCTTGTTTAGGCAAAGGAGCTAGAGTGGGCATAGTAGGCTAGACTAAGGGCTATAAATCAAGAAAGAGTGGCATATGAGGTCTAGGAGCTATCTTTCCTACTTAAACAAGGCAATTTTTAGTAGCTATGGCTATCTCATAAGCAACGCACAGTGTTCCCACCCATGGACTGTATCATGACAACAATGTCACTATTTAGGGCCTTCAAGTAGTAAAGGAAAGCATAGCTTGGGGTTGGCCTCAAAATAATTAGGATTATGTCCTAAGTCTTTTGGAACCTAGTGTTAAAATATTGCATAAACTTGTGTGGGGTTCTTTTCATGGTGATTAATTGCTCAACTAAAGATAAATGGTCACTGTTTTCCCCAAACCTATTGGTCAAGAGGGTCTCTAACTCATTCCATGAGCCAACTGAGTTCATAGGCAAGGTCCCATACCAGTCCAAAACTTTCCCTTTGAAGGACAAGGCTAGCAATCTAATGGCTGCATTTCCTTCAATGATATTATGGATGTTGTAGAGGTTGGCTATGTTTCTAATATGCTTGACAGTAGTGATTGGGCCATTTCCACTAAAGGGAGGAACACTTTTGAGAGCTGTCCCTAGAATTGGGTCATACTATTGAAGGTTCAAAGGATTTTGACCATTGAAGGCCACAAAAGGGAAATCCCCAAGGGTTGCCATGGCTGAGAAAGGATTCAACTAGGGTCTCCTTGAGTATATATATTTTATGGCTAGTTTAGGAAAGTCGCTTGCTATGTAAGGGTGGGTATTTACAAACCTCAACCTTTTCATTGAGTTTAAAGGCAACTCAATAAATTCAAAAGGGACACCCCTAGAAGAAGATCTTATAGTGACCTTTGGCATAGGATTCCAGGCTAATAATTAACCAGAGATAGAGTTCCTGAATGGAGTCGGTAGGTGCTAAATATAGCTCCTTATTTTGGATTTTTTAACAATATCAAAACCAGCACCAATCCTGAAACTTGTAGGACACAAAAATTTATCCCACTAGGTGTGCCAAAAAATATTAATGTGGTGGATTGCACCCTCTGAAGGGAGGCTCAACTCTCTTCCTCCATGCGACATAATAGAGACACCCCTCTTGCTGTGGGTTGAAAACGTGAGGGATGAATATCTAGATTAGAAATATAATTCCCTAATCCAAAACTTAGAAGCTTGGGTTGAAAGATAATTCAAGAAACAAAGACAACACAATTGTAATAATGCTATCTCTGAGAATAGATGTTTTATTGCTCAAAATTACAGACACAACATATGCCTATCTCTGGGAAGAGATGGTTGATTTCCATGTTGGGTTACATATTTATTTATACATATTTTTAAGGTAGGAGGATGTGGAAGGTCACCAATCTCAAGGGATATTAAGTGGTTTGACTTCCACGATTTACAATATAGAATTTGAAGAATCACTATTTTTAGAATGCACTACTAAAATTGAAATTTGGAGCACTTCCATTTGGTTTTTTGGGGGTAAAAAACCACCAATTAGATCTCTATTCCATCTCACAATGTTCCCCTCATTCTTATCTTTCTAATGGTTCAAATGGGGAGTCAAACGGAGCTATGGTGCAAAAGTTATGGCTCCTAAAAGTTCTACCACCAATAGGGGTAGAACCGTCCCCTGAATTATCACCTAAAATATTACTCGGATCACTCCCCTTGATGCACCTTGAGGGCCTAGATTTAATATTTCTAATAATGGGGGGATGAAAAGGGAGAGAAATATTGAAATTATAACCTAAACTAAAATGGTGATGCACAAAAATGGTTAGTCTACTCAACCTTGACACACACTTTACACCATGAACAAGCTGATATACACTCCATTTGACATGAGAAACTCTTCTTCATCAGTGTTTCAATAAGGGGTCCTATGGAGATACAGGGAGGAAGAACTACCAGAGGTGTTCTAAGACACACTATGGTACCCTGTTCACATGCACTTATACTTTATTGTGGACACTTCTTATTGACCTACAAAAGAAGAACTCATAATACACTAGACATGTTGGAATAATTCAATGAAAGCATTAAAGAAAATGACTTAACATAAGACAAAATCATGGATATATACAAAAGTGCAAATTCAAATGGAGGTAAAAATGCTGTCTTGATTCAAGGTAAATTCCTGCAAGGCTTCACCATACAAGCTGAGAGATGCCTTCTCAAATGAGAAGTTACAAATATATAGAGAACTTGGGAACATATAACTGACAAATCAAGGGATGGAAACCCATGCTAAGTTAAACACTTCTATAGAGACCACAAGCCTATGCTACTACCATATCCTTTAATTACGTATGGGAGAGCCATGCTGTAGATATCCAAGTCACTATCCTTTCTATCCTGGGCTTGCAAAAGCATGGGATACTCCTAGCAACTGACAAAGCCATCCCCAAGTTATGTTGACTAGACCCTACTCTCTTTAATGCTAGGTGTAATTGGCTATGCATTAATGGTGAAGCGTGAAAACATAGGCTGCTCTCCTGTATAGTTCAAAAACTAATCCTTTTATTGGTTTTTAGTAGAGACTATTTCACCTAAGTGCATTTACTCTTCTTGCTGACGACACTTGTGCCACTTGCCTTGGTCTGGTTCATCCTTAGGTGTACGCTTTGACTTGTCACACTACTTGGAACATTTTGAGCTTCTACTTTATTGTGTTGTGTGGCCGTGTTCTGGGTTACCTGCCTTGTTTTTTTTACTTTGTTATTTCCCTTTGCCTTGGCTTTTTCCATTTTATCTTTAACCACTCAGGCTCTCAGGTGCTTGTTATTTTTCGAGCCTTTGGGATTTGGTAATCTAAAATTTCTTTAGACAAAATGTCTGAAGGAATTCCTTCAGATATTTTATTTGAAGGAATTCCTTCAGATATTTTATTTGAAGGAATTCTATTTTGGGCTTACCTTCTTCAATTTTTTTTGGTGGGCCTTTGTGTTGTGATTTCCTTCAGACAAAATGTCTGAAGGAATTCTTTCCTTTGAATGCTTCTTTCCCCAAAGGACATGTGCCCTTCGGTCCTTTTATCTTCATCCTCTATTTCTTTAAGTGCCCTCCATAAAGGCTTTTTGTTAGAGTGTGGAGCTAAAAGCTTCAACTGTTGCAGATATAAAGAAGGGAGGTTGTTGAGTTTTAGAAGTACCGGCGTCGGCAGCATGACCGACGTTGATCAGATACAGTGCAGAAGGCAACTGGCATCGGCAGGGAGTCGGCCAATGTCGGCAGCACCAGACAGATAGGGACCGGCGTCGATCGCCTGTGGCGGTTCCAAAACTGCTATTGACAAACAGTCAGTTAAGTGAAGCGAGTGTTTGCATGTTTAAGGGCTAATTATAGTCACGATCTGCGTGTCTAATTATTGTAATTAGAGTTCTATTTTTGTATGCATGGGATCCTATTTAAAGACCCATGAGGCATGTATTGTAAATTAAGCAGGCAAGTAAAAGCATTGAATCAAGTTGCAAGGTCAAGGAGATCTACAGCAAGTAAGGTCAAGGAGATCAGCTGAAGCATTCAAGGAGGGGATAGCAACTCAGGTTGTAGAGTTGGTTGTGGTTGAGCAAGAGAGAGAGGGAAGAAGGTCTTGAGGTGTGGCAAGCCTTTGAGGTGGAGGAAGAAGTGGCATCTTCCTTATTGTATTTTCTTCTAGTAATATTTAATACAAGAGTGTGTATTCTCTCAAATTATTTGCTGTCTCAAGTTTCTAGTTACTTAATCATTCTGGTATAATTCCATGTTTAATTGATTATAAGAAAGTAATCAATTGTGCTTCCGTTGGATAAGGGGTTCCTAACAGTTGGTATCAGAGCTACGGTTTGCAGGAAGCAGGTTATTGTTTGATTACAGGTCATTCACAGGGTTTTTTGATTGAGTGGGAGTTCAGCAATGGCAGAAGAAAGTAAGCTACGAATGGAGAAGTTTAACGGCAAGAATTATCAACATTGGAGGATGCAGATAGAGGATTATCTGTATCAAAAGGATTTGTACTTACCATTGGGTGGGGTTGCATGCAAGCCCACAGATATGAAGGATGAAGAATGGAGTGTTCTTGATCAGAAGGCTCTAGGTTCCATAAGGTTGAGCCTTGCATCGTCTGTGATTTCCAACTTATCACAGTGCAAGACAACGGAAGAGTTGATAAAGTCCTTGGCGAATTTATACGAAAAGCCCTCGGCTTCTAATAAGGTATTTCTTATGAAGCAACTATTTACTTTGCAAATGCAGGAAGGTGGATCGGTACATACTCATCTTAGTGATTTCCATGGTTTGGTAAACCAATTATCTTAAGTCAATATTGTTTTTGATGATGAGGTAAAGGCTCTCTTGATATTATGTTCTTTGCCTGAAAGTTGGGATAGTTTGGTTATGGCAGTAAGTAATTCTGCATCTGCTTCTAAAATCTTAAAATTTGATGATGTTGTGAGTGTGATCTTGAATGAAAAAATACGCAGGAGAAACACAGGTGAATTATCAGGAAACGCTCTAAGTGCAGAAAGCAGGGGAAGGAAAAGGGAGAAGATAGAGCAAGGGAAATCAAGGTCAAAGGTGGGAAGGAGGTCCGAATCCAGAGGTGTTACCTGCTGGTTTTGTGGAAAGAGAGGACACACAAAGGAGTGTTGGTTGAGAGATAAAGAGAATCAACATGAAGGTAATGAAGAAGCAAAGGATGCAAATATTATGGTACAGGACACTCTCATACTTTCTTTGGATAGTCAGGTAGGATCATGGGTTTTAGATTCTAGTTCATCTTTTCATGCATCCCCAAACAGAGATTTGTTCCATGAGTATGTCCAGGGATACTTTGGAGTGCTTTATTTAGGGGATGGTACACCTTGTCAAATAGTTGGCAAAGGGAAAGTGTAGCTGAGATTGCAGATTGACAACACATGGGTGTTGAACGAGGTCATGCATGTCTCGGTTTTGAAGCAGAGTTTGGTTTTTGTTGAAAGGTTGGGTGATGAGGGGTGCACAATAACCCTCACAGCGGATTCTTGGAAGGTTACCAAGGGAGCACTTGTTTTAGCAAGAGGTAAGAAAGTAGGTACTCTTTATCTATCTACTTGTATTACTGATTCTACTTCTGGTTTATCTACTTCAGCTGTAGATTCGAAGATGTGGCTTAATAGGCTTAGTCACATGAATAATAAGGGAATGGACGTTCTTGATTCAAAAGGTATGTGTTCAGATTCAGAAAGCATAGATAGAGTTCATTGCAGAAAAAGGAAATTTGATGCTTTTGACAAGAACAAAGAAGCCTTGGTGTTTATGGAGGAGATGAAGGACATAGATCAGTCACAGGGGTTGATTAATTCTGAGCAAGGAAGTATGGACAGAGGTTTGATCCAAGATGAGCTCGTAGATGAAAAATTCATCACTTACAGGAACACACAGTGACCGACGTCGGTCACTTAGAACCGACGTCGGTCAGCCAGATACCGACATCGGTCATGTGCAGACCAGCAGGGTCGGTAGAGTCGGGCAGGAGAAGTCCGACGTCAGTCAGGCAGGAACCGACGTTGGTAGGGGGGACACCAGCGTCGGCTAGGGAAATGACGTCGGTAGTTAGGGTCAGTGCAGGGAACTGACATCGATCGGGAGCAGACTAGGAGATGGCCGAGATGGGTCACTGGAACGGATGTTGGGTGGACAACAAGCTGTCAAAGAGTCTCAAATGCCCATATGGAGGTCAGAAAGGGTAAGTGAACCTCATATTTGTTGTTCACCTTCTTTATATTGCTTACCGATGGTCAAGAACTAGGAAGATGTGAAGAAGCAATGCAGGTAGAATCCAGAAACAGTGGGAGCTTGGCATGGATGAGGAGTGTGAGTCCTTGGAGAAGAACCAAATAGGTATTTGTTGGTGGAGTTGTCAGCTGGAAGAAAGCACTGGATGAGGGATGGATTCCCAAGTTAGAGAAGAGAGTGGATGGACACATGAGACAGAAGGCTATGGTATATGGTCTTGATTAGGCTGCAGACAATGGAGGTTTGACCATTGTATTTTTTCTTTACCAGGTTGGATAATATTAGCTACATTATTCGGTTATTGTTTTGTGTGCTTGTTGCAGGGTTACACATACAGGGAGTTTTCTTAGCTAAGGGTAAAGTTGGTTCAGAAGTATGTCATGGAGAATTTGGGAGCAACAAAATTCTTTTTGCATAAGTGACAGGAATTGCATCACAGGTTTTGTGGTGGTTGGTCTTCAAGAGTGACTTTGAAGAGGGATACAGAGCCAAGAGGACAAAGTAGATGGTGTACAGGTACAGGTACAGTTGCAGCTATTTATCTCCAAGTGGGAGATTGTTAGGGTGTGGAGCTAAAAGCTTTAACTGTTGCAGACACGAAGAAGGGAGGTTGTTGAGTTTCAAAATTACCGGCATCGGCATCATGACCGATGTCGGTCAGATACAGTGCAGAAGGCAACCGGCGTTGGCAGGGAGTCAGCCGACATCGACAGCACCAGACAGACAGGGACCGGCATCGATTGCCTGTGGCAGTTCCAGAACTGCTGTTGACAAATAGTCAGTTAAGTGAAGTGAGTGTTTGCATGTTTAAGGGCTAATTATAGTCACGAGCTGCGTGTCTAATTATTGTAATTAGAGTTCTATTTTTGTATGCATGGGATCCTATTTAAAGACCCATGAGGCATGTATTGTAAATTAAGCAGGCAAGTAAAAGCATTGAAGCAAGTTGCAAGGTCAAGGAGATCTACAACAAGTAAGGTCAAGGAGATCAGCTGAAGCATTCAAGGAGGGGATAACAACTTAGGTTGTAGAGTTGGTTGTGGTTGAGCAAGAGAGAGAGGGAAGAAGGTCTTGAGGTGTGGCAAGCCTTTGAGGTGGAGGAAGAAGTGGCATCTTCCTTATTGTATTTTCTTCTAGTAATATTTAATACAAGAGTGTGTATTGTCTCTCAAATTCTTTGCTGTCTCAAGTTTCTAGTTACTTAATCATTCTAGTATAATTCCGTGTTTAATTGCTTATAAGAAAGTAATCAATTGTGCTTCCGTTGGATAAGGGGTTCCTAACACTTTTCCTATCCAAAAACACCCTCTGCAAGGGCAGGTGCCCTTTAGAAACTCTAAAAATGACCCTTCAAAAAAGTGAAAAAAGTCATCTTTCTTGACCAAGTGCCCCCCACAAAGACACTTACTTTTCAGAATTTCTATGACCATCAAATTTATTCAGACAAAATGTTTGAAAGAATTCCTTTAGACATTTTAGCGGAAGGAATTTGACCTTGGATTTTCTTCTTCGGTTTTCCTTTAGAAAAAATGTCTGAAGGAAAACTCCTTCCACTTGTCACTTTTCTCGAAGGGCAAGTTCCCTTCGGGCTTCTTGTCTTTGCCCATTTGCTTCAATTGACTTCCCTCTGTAAGGGAATTTTGAGCTAAAAGTGCCCTTCAAAACTTTTGTATTGGACCTCACACTGATGAAAATCCCTCTGCAAGGTCCATTCTACCTTCCAACATACCCTTCAAAAGTTTTCTAAAGGTCTGTTTCATCTTTGAAGTGCCTCCCACAAGGGTACATACCCTTCAAGGAAATCACAAATAACACTACAGAATGCCCAGGTGCCCTCTGCAGAAAAAAATTGCCTTAAGAAGTGTCTAAGACCATTTTGGGCCCTCGAAGGACTTACTCAAAAAAGTTTTGAAGCAAAGACATCTCAAAACCCGATTGCTTCTTCCTTTACCCTTTTGGGTTTGTGAATGATGCCAACCCATGAAGGATCATAATTCAAGTCCCCTCGTAACCTCAAAATGCACTGCTCTAACCCTTTTAGGTTTTTGAACTACTTTTGCTCATGAAAATTGGCAAGTAAAGTACTTTACAAAACCTAAATTGTACTAGAATTGGCCATATACCCTTTTAGGTTTGTCAACTCCTGCTTATTACTTGTAAAGCTTACAAGAAATGTTGTTCTGAGAACCCGATTTGCTTTGTGGGTGCTGGAAAAGACCAATGCTTGATTTTTAAAGGCTTAAGACCTACACCTACACCTACACAAAAGCAACTTTTCCTTGATTTTTAAAGGCTTAAGACCTTGTTTTAGGGAAAAAGGTCATGAAGAACAAGGTTTCAAGGGAAAAAAGAGGGGGTGCCCATTTTGGCATGCAAGATTCACAAAATGGTCAACAGTATGGTTTAACAATAGATACATAGGGATTATGATACCCATGTATACAAAGTGAAAATGTACCTATTACATAGAAAAACATCTTAGAAATAATGCTTAAAATAAATAGAAAAAACAATATTTTATTATTTATAAATAAACATAAGAAAAATGTGTGTATAAGTTGATACCCATTGAAAAGAAGAATAGACATGTGCACCAAATCTAAGTTTAAACTATGTATATGTCCATATCCATACTTAAACTTATTAAAAGGGCAAATTAAAACTTATCCATATCAATTTTTAGAGCATTTGATGGGAACAAATTGTGCATCCCCTGGTCCTCTACTGTTGGTGATGAGACCCAAGTTGTAGTAGGAGTGGCTATTAATGGTGAATGAAATTCCTCCCTTCTTTTGGCAGGCACCTTATTATAGACCAACAATATTTTAAGCCTAAGTTATTCAAGGCATAGATAATAACAAAAAACATAACCATAAAACTTACCTCATGTACATGATAGGGAAATTCCCAAATCTATACTTGGCAATGTTTTCAAGAACAAGTTTCAAGAGGTCAAAGTGTTCTTATAGAGGATTGCACATCCACCATTATTTATATGGAGCACATTGTTAAGCAGACAAAAGTTAGTGGTGGTGACAATGATTATTTCTAGAAGGCACCACTGTGCGTCGTTGTTGACTTTAATCTCGTAACACCCTCCATAACTCAATCCATTATCGAATAGTGTAATGTTGAGTCATTGTGTTGGTGCCATATCCTTTTATATATAGATTTCCATAACCACACCCCCCACCTGCATAAAATAAAGTTAATATTGGTCACAACGTAAATCCTAACATTGATGTTTGTTATATGATATGGGATAAGGCACTCATCCATTGTTCTCAATGCATCATTGCTTCCATATAATGTAGCAATAGCATTGGTCCACCTCGAACTATAAACATCTTGAGCCATTGTAAAAATGTCCAACACCATGAGAAGCTTTAGTTGTACCATTTTAGGCAATTGAAAATAAAACAATACAGTTCAAAAAAAATACATTGACTATATATTATACAAAATTTATTTTTATTTTAGAAATATTTTTTTTAATAAAATATTTTAAATTTTTCTAAACATATATTATACAAAATTTTAAAAAACATAAAACTCCTAATAAAGAAAAACATTCTTATAAAAAACAATCAATGATCCTCCACATGGAACCTCTACCTAAATGAGGACGGGACCTAAAATACTATTGAATTTATTTATTTATGGATGAGGGGAAGAGTGGAGAGTGGGGCAAGGACGGGTTTAAAATGTATGGGAAATTTTTTGGTAGACTTAGATTCTATAAAAGTTTATAATATTATCTCTTGTGATTCTTTAAAAGTTATATAATATTGTTTTTTATGATTTTTTTTTTTTTTTTTTTTTTAAGTTACTAGCTATATTAATATGTAAAGGGTAATGTTGAGTAGATAAGCATTGCAAAAATTAAATGTAAGAAGTAGAATTAAATTTCAGATCAAATTTAGTTTTTGTGGAGAGACTCAAAGCTTGTGCTATCGGATGACCAATTTTAATTGTCAATGAAAACTCTTAATGATGGTAAAACTTATGAGAATGTTTCTAATTTTTTAATATATACTAGTAAGGGATCTCAAAAGTCCAAATAAGTGTAGGGAGGGATGTTTTTTTTTGTTAATAGATATTTGTCGTAGGTGTTAATAATTCAATGGGTACATAGATAACATCTCTAAGAGGGTCATTCTCATTGTATAGATGCCTCCCACATAAAAACTATATAGCATAAGAATTGTGACATGACATACCATCAAATTTATTAAATAGATTATAAATATTCAGTCCTTAGCATTAAATCTAAGAAGGTCAATTATTTGTGCCTCTAAATTAGATGCATATTTTTCAATCAAAAATAAAAATATGAATTTAAACTTAGGTTTACAAATAAAGAGATATAAGAATGTGTAAAAAAACTTAGCATGTAGATTGTTTGCATTGAGTGTCTTTCATATTTACCATTTCTTAGGGTTTTGCATACCCTTGTTGTCATTATGCCACCATTTGCTCAACTCTGGGGTAACTTTCTTTCCTTGAATAACATTTTACAGTTAATAACTCAAGAATTCACCCTTTGTGTGGTTTCCCTAATAATGAGCTTACGACATAGGTTTCATCATTAGATGCAACTCACTTTAGAGGTGGAGACAATGGTGCCCAAGAAGACTTGCAAGTTTATACCAAAAGCATTTCACAAAGTAATGTACCCCCTTCTTAGGGTAATCCTTCTGATCTTATTTTATAAATTCTTTAGTTTAAAAAGGCATACTAGTGGCTTGAAACATATAGTCTTATTATATATTTTTTAAGCCATATACCCTATAAATCCATACTCAAGGCCTAGGTCAAGGCTCAATGACAACTCCATAGTGTTAAGTTTGATGGGGTATAAAAATTGACCAAGAGTTTTTCCCTTTTTAGGTTAGCAGTCCTATCCCAATGCAATATCATACATATGCATGGTCTTCAATATGTTAGAAGTTACTTACTAGTTTCCCCCTTGGTCTAAAGAATTTTTAGTCTTGGATGAAACCAAGATAAAGGTCCCTATTTGGGTGGAATTCCTTGGTCTTCTTATGCCTTTATGGCCATTCATGAAATAAACTTGTCAAACCCTTGGACCATTTTGTGTGTTTCAAATCTGACTGATTTTATGGCACTAGACCTCAAATGAGAGTCTATGTAGGAGTTGGCCTTGTGAAAGATCTTAGGGAAGCCATAGATATATATATTGATGAGCAACACTTCCATCAATGAGTGATGTATATAAATATACCTAACTCTTTCTTTAGCTAGTAGTTGGTCGAGCATAAGATAAGATGTTCTCCTCTCATGGACACTATCAATCCTTCAGTTAAAGCCATGATTGAACAAGGAAACCCCTAGAAAGGGTCCAATAATAGTTGGAAAGTCATGGGTTGATGAAATAACTAGAATAATAAGAACAAAAAAGTTCCTTCTACAAATCCTAAGCCAACCATCACTGTTGTTGTTGTGAATCCATCACAAGTGGCTTAAACATTGATTGCTTAAGCTCCTTAGTTTAACCCTAGGCTAGTAGTGTCAATTACTCTACAAGAAACTTTTCTAGTGTTTAAATCCAAAGAGTAAAACACTCCACTTTTTATAGGTCATAAGAGACCCCAACTTTGACATCCTCTATTATGGATAGTATTCGCTCCTTGTCATCCTCGAAGTCAAGGGAAACTCCTCTTTCTCCTTGCTATCAGGATACATGATGCTTTCGAATCACTTCCCAAGGTAGATAGGAGAATGAGTATGTGTAAGAAAATATCTGGCTAGTAAAACTTGTAGGCTTTCTCACCAAAAGTCAACAACAATTTTGTTTGAGTAATGGCTTTGCAACACTTGAAGCCCATGATGGTGAGATAATTAACCTTGATAGTTTTTTAAGAATATTTTTTCATGGAATGTGCATAATTTAATGGATCAAACTTGAAAGTACATGGTTAGAAGCAGTTGTTATCAATTATTTAAATACATGTGTGATGTTTGTAAGAAGTCAAGAATATTGGCTTGTCCCTATAGATTGTAGTCTATACAATTTAGCCTAATGCTACCTTCACATGTCCTACCATTTAGATGGTTAGGATCAATTCTCAATAATTATTTAAAATGAATGTGTGATGTTTGTAAGAAGTTAAGATTATTGGTTTCCCCTTATAGATTATAATCTACATAATTTGGCCTAACACTACCTGTCGCATGTCCTACCATGATATGGGGCATGGTAGAGTCATCACTTTGATAGCACCACCTTTTGCCTCATTTGTAATGGAATAGGGAGTGGAACTATCTAATTGTGCCATATGGACATTTTTTTACTTTGTTGGGTGGTCCATTGGTTTGGTTAACCTCCATGCTTTCAACGACTCCATGGAAAGAGTGATACTTTGGTGATGATTAGTGGAGGAGATCTCAATGATAAATTGGATAGTTTATGGATATTTTAACATGATTTAATCTATAAAATATAAGGAGGTTCTCTTACCCATGATATGGTGTACTTGTGAAAGAGAAGCATTATTTTATATGAGGAACAACCTAGGATTGTATGATCCTAACCACCACCATTATTTCTCTCCCACCATCCTTTAGTTCAGTTTGTTTAAACTTTGGCCAAGGTACTAATAGAGTGATCAAGAGGTTTAAAAAGGTGTTTCTAATCAAGAAATAATTTTTTGCCTTTGCCTAGTATTTTGACAAGACAGTTAGTGTTTTTGCTGATATTCTTTTGTTAAACTACTAACCCATTATGTTCTACATAAAATGGTCAACAACTCTAGATAAGGTCTTCAAAAACCAATTTTATCTCAAAACTATGTATCCACAGCATGAACCCACCCTTATACACATTAGATAGGTTTGGAATGTCTTCCCATGCTCTATCGGTGCAAAATGTTGGATTGACTAGTGGGAGGTAGCCATTATGTACATTTCCACTCTTTATAAAGTGTTTGGAAAAAAACACTAGATATATTCAAAAAATGGGCTAACACTACCCATATCATAGGGTTCAATAGGGTGTCCTATAGCTTAGATATTTTTCCCCTTAATGAATCTCTGCAAGTCCAAATGGTAGAGAAATGATAAAAAATTAAGCTAATTGAGATTCTTCAAGCTTGCAATTCTCAAATTTAGGATATAATCCATTGGATTAAGTATGGGGGTGGAGTGTCTAAAGATTCCTTTCAAAAAATGAGAGATATACACTTGTTTGTTGAGATTAAGGAACTTAAGGAGGCTAGGGATTGAACTGCCAGTCTACTAGATATCCTTCAAGCCTTTGTCAGGCACTATAATTAGGTATTTCAAGCCCATGCATCTAATGAAGAACATAAAGTTGTTATAAAAATTCATCAGTATGGAACCCTATAATCTCTCCCCTAGACAAATAATGGCTTGTGATATGCCTCCCTCTATTGATGTGCTTCATAATAATATTAATTGTATGGCTCATGACAAAGCCCTAGTAATTGATGGTTTTCTTTGTGAATTTTATCAAGTACTCTCAGATGGTGTTGGCCCAAATTTGAATGAAGTACATGTTGAAGCAATCACCAATGGTTCCCTTAGAAATATTATTATAAAAAATTAATATCAAGATCATTCCCAAATCAGGAGATCTTGAGTTACTGCACTTTGTGTTGCTCCAACTTTTTGTTACATTTTTTTTAGATTGCCTTGTCTTACCATTGATTTCACTTGGTCAAGAGTGACTTGTGATATTTTGTCTAATTCATCTTGAAGCTTATTTTATTTCTTGGCCTTTTCCTTTGCAACTTTTTTGTTGCCTCCTTTACTACTTTTTCCTAGGCATCTTTTTTATTCAACTCTTCCTGATTGTGCAACTCTTGCTTTTATTTTCTTTAGCTTTGATTGCTCCCTTTTCAACTTCAACCTTATTTCTTTTTCTTCTTGTGCATATTTATTTTTTTCCTCCTTTTTCTACTAAATAAATGCTTCCTTGTCTTTCTAGGCTTTCTCTTCTGTGGCCTTATCTTCTTTTATTTTAGCCTTCACGGTCTCTTGCTCTAGAAAATTTTCTACCTCAGTTTGTACCTTTGGCTAATTAGGATGATCCTGCCTAGGAGGCTACTCTAGTGGTACTTCATATTTTTACACACTTGATGCCAAAGATTTATGAATAGATTGGTTCCTTGTGCATCTTTTGGTGAATACAGAGAAAGTGGAGGTGAAAGTGGTGGAGAAGGAGATGGAGACAGTGTCATTTGATACTTCAACACAATTGATTTTGGTCATGTAGAGGGGGTGACAAAAAAAATATTTTGGCAATTTAAAATGCAGGTCTCAACTAATGTTTCTTCTATTGTTACTTCCTATTCAAATCCCTCTACAATTGTGAATGTTTCCATTCACTCTAAAATAGTTTGAGATGGCCTTGTAACTTTCTGTGTGCAAGGGTTATGCACCAAAGGCCTCAAAGGACTCTCTTGTTTTGTACCACCTTATACTAACATGGTTTCTCACATGACCTACTATATTGTTGGAATATTTTATATAAATTATTCTCATATGATCAGTTCTTGTGCAAATGTAGTGCAGGCTAACACCCCTTCCATAAATATGGTCTCCACCCTGTGCTTGGACTTTTCTAATTATCTGACTATGTCCACAATGATGGATTTTAGAGGTGAAAGAATATACACCAATAGGATGGATGGAACATTATTTTTTTCTTGGAAACTGTGAACCACCTTCCATAAAAATAATTCCTTTTCTTTTTTGGATATATCATTGTTTATAGCTTCAAGTAACGACATGTACACCTCTTCAGGTGTCACTCCCAACACTTTCATATTATATTCACTTATGATTATAGGCATATATTTTTCACTGAGCCACGAATCCATGCTGTGAGTTCTCTTTGTAGGTGGTGAAGATCTGGGAGCCAGTGCTTTGTATTTGGAGGGGGCTACTTGCAAAGAAGAGGTTGATGGTTGGGCTTGTGGATCCTTTTATGTTTGTGCACTCTCATGTGGTTATGGTTGCTTTGTGAATCTAATTGTGATTATGGTAATCATTGCTCTACCCCTAGTGGAATGGACCATAGTGGATATACACTTGTTTCAACTAAATTCTTCTATCGAAACACTTCCATATTATCCATATTAATGCCAATAAAGAAGGTAAGAGGTAGAACAGGTGATTTTTGTAACTCATGAATGTTTACTTGGACTCCATTGTAAATATTTATCACCATGTAAATTGGACTGAGATATTGTAAAACTTTTATGGGCACTCGAGGGGCGATACAATCAATTATTGGATTTAAATCCACCACTAGTTAAATTTTCCTACCTATGCGAGATGTTGTTCATCATGTGGCCACATTAGGTTGGAGAAGGCATTGATTGGATAGTAACCAATGTCAGGTATGATTTTCCCCTTTAGATATTGTCACTACATGAAATAGAGGAGGAGTACCAGTAATGAGTACTGGAAGGATTGATTCATTCTAGAAATAAGCTTCTCAATGCTTGTGATGAGATTTTTTGAGAGGATCTCTAGCCAGTTATATTATTCGCCAAGTCATATCATCTTATGCACAATGTCAATTACACTTTTTGTTACTTATTTTGCACCTTTGGTAGTTTGCTAGTATGCCATCATTATGCACTCAATTAGGAATTCCAAAGGTGTATATATGACTTGATCAATTGGGACTCCTTTGGTTGTGCATGCATATGCCTCTTTGATGTCTAAATTAATTGGAGGGTTTTTTTTTGTATGGTTTAAATGACTTTCCTATTTCTAAAAATCCAATGGCCTATGTCATGGAGTTGGTATTTATATACATTGTCACCTCCTTAGACATATGGTTTTCTCCTTCATTATTTTTGATAAGGAGGGTTATCATCATCTCATCATATTAGGTGAATATCAATAGCCTTATTAGCCTCTCAGTGTTTGATCCTCATAGTCTATTAGGCAATGCAAACACTCCATGTTGTGTACTAGCCATTTGTGGTTGTGTAAACCACTCTCTTTCTTGTGTGTCAATAAAATCAAACAAATCTGTATCACTCCATTTTAATTATCTTAGGTCTAATCCAAGGCCCATTTCCTCATGTAAATTTGATAATGAGACTTAAATTTGGTGCATTTACATCTAATATTCATTTAAATTTGAATGTGAGTGAATCATTTTTTTGCACAAAGTATCCTCTACCACTATTTACTTGCCCTTACTTCAAAAATAATTTCCTTTCCCTCATGTTGCACCTTTTTGTCTTTGTTACAACTTATCCTCATCCTTCAACACACACTAATAATCTTCTTCAACTGAGCACCATTCAATCATACCAAGCTTATATTCAATGGAAATGTGCAATCCATTCACATACCTCAAGATATTATGTGTCATCTTCAACATGATCCACTTTAATGGTGAGTCTATAAACCTCCTTAATGCAATCATTTAAACTCATCTCTTTTTGTCTCAAGTATTGTAATTTCTTGAATAAACTCAACAACCAAAAGGAAACATCTTACATTTCCATTATTTAACCACTATATCCCAAATCTTGGTCTTATATTTACTTCTTCAAACTATCTTGGTTTGCACATGATCCTGCTGTAAAGAAGTGTGCCCCTTTAACTTCGTATAGGAAAATCTCAATCTCTTGGGATCTTCCATCTACTGATACTCAAAATATTGATTTAACTCGATGATCCAATCAATGAGTTCTTGATGACATGAGTTACTAGAGTAGGTAGGGGTATTCAATCATGTTTTACTGCTCATCTTTAATACTACTTGAAAGCACATATATTCTAGTTTATCATCAATTTCCTCCACCTATATCGTAGGAGCTTATAATTCTACTTCACTGTTGCTTTCATCATCCGTCTTAAATATTCTGTGTTGTGCAATTTACATAACATCTTAACGGGCTTGCATTCCTTTCATTAAACTAGCTAAGTTTGCAAATATTGACACTATGGGTTCTCTTGGTGCTCTACCAACGAGACCTTTGTGTGCCATTTTTTTTATCAAAATCAACCACAACTATACCTTCTACCCAAAACATTCTTTTTTGGAATATGCCTTCACTACTTTATACCCACACTTGCAAATGTGGAAAATGAACCTCAGTTCAGAGTGTTTAACTACGACATGACTCACTAAGAGTATCATGTGCTCACTCCATAAGGAAAAATATTACACTGATAACAATTGATTCAACCACAATTAGGGGGTCTAAAGAAGGACTACCGTAGACCATGTAGACCATAGGTTCAACACAAATAATGGACTGACTTACAGTCCTATATGTAGAAATAAAATAAAACAAATAAGAAATTTATTTATTTTAATCAAGGAATTACAACTTGTACACACATCTATAATCTGATTATAAATTTACACTCTACTTACAGTATTACAACAATATCACTAGAGATGTGTTACAATGGGCTTATCTCTCTCAATCTTGTCATTCACATATATCTCTAATTGAACCAAGATCAGTTCTTTTTGGTTTGGCTCTTCTTATAGATCTTACTAAATCATAGGCTTTGTAGATTTCTTTATCTATCTTATCTAACAAACTAGCCAGTTAACCTCTAACTTCTTAGCTCTCTTGAACTTCAAATTATCATAAGTTACTCCTAGCTAACTATTTCACAACAATACTCATGTCTAGAATAGGCAAGGGATTTGGAAATTGATAGGAAGTTGAAATGATTCCTTCTTCTAGCTATCAGATAATGGTGGTCATCATGTCACACTTTAGATTCCATTTGGTTACACTCTATAAATTGTCAAGGTCTTTACTATTCTTTTTAGTTGACTCTTGGCATATCCAAGTGTTTATGTCACTTCACAGAAAGACTATCTTCCAAATCCAGTCAACACTTACAAGAGGCACAAGATTGACCTCTTGGAACCTCATATTGAGCCATGTTTGTGCTTTCATTGACCTTTCTAAGCCACTCTTTATTTTGGTTAATTTTCTCTCTTTGCAGGGCTCATGGACTTAACATCTCAATTATAAAGGACTTCCCTTCCCTTGCTTCCATTTCCACCTCCCTGATCATCAAATCATTGGATGTCCCTCCATGCCCTATCAGTGTCCTCAACAAGTGTGGAAGAGAAAAGAAGGGGAACTTGACCCGTCTTTCAAGTGGCATAATCATAAAAAGTTTTACTACTCCCCTTTCTCTCACTTAGTGATGATGACAAATTTTGTTATCAGATGTCTTGGGCCTGTTCTCCCTCCCCCTCCTTGTCAATACACTAAGGACCCCCCTTCCATGACTTGGTACTTCCTTTATGTAAAATATCCCTTATAGGAGAACTTGATCCCCTGTTCAATCCATCCTTGGATGAACCCTCCTTGTTCTCACCCATCTAGGCCTGGTAAATGACATGCAGATTTTGAAGTCCCTTTGAAGAAGAAAGGACATAGATCGGAGGTAGAATTACTGAGGGTGGAAGCACACTCTCTCATATCCAATGGATCTCAATGGACCCTGGAAGACTTTATTTCTCTACAAGGGCAATAAGTAATATTATATTGTGGGTAAGCCCCTCTGGGGGACAGTTTGTAGAGATTGGTCTTAAGGGATGTATTATTATACTTCTTTTTTTATGTGTTTGGGTGTTTGGTTTTCTATTTTGTTACCCCTCGCTTTAGTTTCTCTATGGATTTTGTGTTCTATATTTCTTGATCTTCTAGGAGGTGATGTCTATTTGCTCCTTTTCTTTCATCTTCCTTTTGTCTTGCTGCGGGGAACGGGCCCCTATTTGTGTCCCATACCGGTTCATAGCTCTAGTGAAAAGTGTTTTACCTTATCGAATAAAAATATAGGAGACAAATATAGCTCTAAAATCCATACAGTCAATATTATCAAATGATAAAAAAGTAGATACATACACTACAATCATTTTTGGGAGATGAATATGGATCTAAAATCCATGCAGTAAACGTCACCTGATGGTGAAAAAGTAGATACATATACTATAGTCATAGTCATTTTAAGATTTGATATATTTATAATGTTTCTTAATTAGTTTCTATATTTTAATTACGATAGATCTGATATTAGTTTCTATCTTCTTCCCGGCCACCTTGATTGGCTCGTATCTAAATGAATCACGGGCAAACATGCCTCCAACATATATGTATTCTTCTTGTTCTTGGAAGCTTGCCTCATGTTGGTTCTTCATGCTGGTGTATCCCACCAAGAAATTGATAGCTGCTAGCTCATCACCATAAGCCCCTTGATATGCATCGTGGACTAACTTTTCCCCTTCTACTTCATTGAAAATCCTGTCAAACTGATCCTCTGCTTCCTCATGGCTTTCTTGAAGAAGGGTTACTATTGTGATCTCTGATATGGGATCACAAACTACTTGCTCATCCCACAAAACATCACCTTCTTGCTCAAGGCTCTCTTCTTCGAAGCTTTCATCAAGATGGATAGGCCTATCCTTTTCTTGCTCAAAGACCAAAGTCCCTAGATGTTCCCAGACATGCTCCTGAATCTCCTCCAACCCGAGTTTCATGGCATGGTCATTTTCTTCATCAAAGCAACAAGGAAGTTCATCAAAGAAGGGAGGAGAGAGCTCATCATGCTTACTTTCCTCTTCATATTGTTGGAACATCTGCATGTATGCATGACCTTTATCTTCTCCATTGTTGATGATGTCTTCAAAAGGAGCATCCATGATGATTTCATCTTCATTGTCACTCATGATAGCTTCTTGGGCAGCTGCAAATTGGATCCTCTCTTCTTCACTTGCCTCCTACAAAATAGGTTCCTCCTTGAGAAGGGATGAAGTAGAAGGCTGATGGTTAAATTCACGTGGAAGAGGAGGCAGTCCTTGAGCTAGAATTGAATGATTCTCTTCCTTCTATTTAGCCAACACTTCATCTATATTAGACGTGGTCTGATAGTTGTCTTGAAGGAGTATAGATGGGGTGTGTTCAGACATAGGATCTTTTGCTTGGTCTGAACCATGCATCACACTTTGGTTGAGGAACCTCATTTTGGACTCCAATTCTGTAATTTGCTTGGCTATATTCTCTTGAAAGAGTCTTTCTTGGAGTTCATAGGAATCATCATGGAAATGGGGATTGCATGAAGGCTGGTATGGAGTATAAGAAGCTTCTTGAGGAAGAGTGGGAGGGACTTGAGAAGGACTAGCCTCATTTTATACCTCACACTCTCGAACAATGCCTTTCTCCTCCTTAATGCTCCATGACTTGACTACTTTACTCCAGCTCATGATCTTAAGATTGGAAATCTCCTTTTAGGGTGATGGGGTTGCGATGTGAGAGGGTAGTGAGGGTTTGGATTCTACTTCCCTTGCTACCAACATATACTGCTACATGTGAAGATTTGCCAACTCAATCTACTTATCAAGATTGGCTTTAAACATAAGATTCACTATTTCAAATTTCCCCTCAACATGATTGGGGAAAGGACTTTGATAGGCTTGACTTGGCTCATGAGTATGGACTACATAAGGTTGATATGAAACTTGGGGCAATGAGTATGCAGGTTGATGGACTTGGTAAGGCTACCTCTCATGAATACTTAGCCTCTCTTCTAAAGATGCAATCAAACCACTCACATCCAACATCTCATTTGTAAGCCTTTGCCAATTGGCTCTTTCAATAGGAGTCCATTCACTCTTAACTAGATCTAATGCATTTCTCACTTGATGGATGAAATGATCAAGAATTTCTTAGCCACATCCCCTTCTAGTGTCAAGCTCCTCTACATACTTTTCATATCCCAGCAATGCTTGTTTGAAGTTGGAAATGGGTTGATTGGCAAAATGATTAGGTTGAGTAGGAGAAGTAACACATTGAGAAGACTGGGCATAAGACTGATATAGCTCATTACAGGGCTGAGACTAGTCATATTAGACCCGATAAGGATCAACACAAGGATGGTAAGGATCATAGCCAGGCTGGCGAAGGACTTGCTCAAATTGAGGAGGAAAAGGCAAAGCCTGCAATGTTTCACCAACCTGCAAAGGGAAAAAATCATAATCGTATGCATCCTTGTTGCCTGAGGTGATTTGATGTATAACTTGAGCTTGATCAAAACTATATGAAGGAACACAAGGCCCATGCTTCTTAGTAATGAAATTATACATACCAAACTATGATTTCTTGATGGCCCCAGGACTATTTAACCAGTTGATTCAACTCAGAGTCACCATTGGTGTTGATACAAAGCCTCCAAAGGCTGGTTGGTTGAAGAAAACACCAAAATTATTCAACTCTTTAGATAAAAATGATCCCAAAATCACCTGATTAAAATTTAGATGCTAGATTAGTGGTTCATTCTTGCTATAACAGGACCAACATCAATCCTTGAACTTTTCTTAGTGTTAAAAAATGTGTCCCACTGGGCATGCCAAAAACTGTTGACACCATGGATTGCACCCTTGAGAGAAGGCTGAGCTTCTCTCTTCCACATGGCACAATAGAGACTCCCCTCTTGCTGTGGGTCTAGCAAAATTGAGGGTAGAATCTCTAGATACAGGCCAGCTCCCTTTGATGCATCTCTGTGGTCTTCGATTTTCTACTGCTAATAATGTGGGGGGGAAAGTGATAAGGATTATTGAAAATAAAACCTAAACTAAAGCAGTGATACACCAAAATGGTTGATCTACTTAGCTTAAACATACGCTTTACACCAAGAACAAGCTGATATACACTTCATTTGATATGAGAAACTCTTATGCATCAGTGAGATAGGGGTCCTCTAGAGATATAGGGAGGAAGAACTACCAGAGGTGTTCTAAGACACACTATGGTAGCCTGTTCACATGCACCTATACTCTGCGTGGACACTTCTGGCTAACCTGTAAAAGAAGAACTCAAAATACACTAGACATATTGGAATCATTCTGTGAAAGCATGAAGGAAAATGACTTAACACAAGACAAAGCCATAGACATATGTAAAAGTGCAAGCTCAAATGGAGGCAAAAATGATTCTTTTTGATTCAAGGTAAATTTTGGCAGAGCTCCACCTTACAAGCTGAGAGATATTTTTATAAAATGAAAGATTATAATATATAGCCTTTAGGAAAAGACTTTGGCACTTTTTGGAAAATAAATGACCCATGCTACATTGAATACCTTGGGAAGAGGAAGTCATTGATGCTGATATCATCCTGCTAGAAATGGCCTGACAGAACCATGCTGTGTAGTCTCCAATCTTGACTTTAGCACTTAAAACGTATTAAATGCTACTACAGAAGCATGGGTCACCCAATTGTTTTAATGACAAGGCTACATTTATTTAAGACTTATGCGATTGTCAGCTTATTAATGTAAAATGAGGAAAAATAGGCTACATCATTCACTATTTGTGCTCCTTGATGACCACTTGGTAGAGACTATTTCAACCACTGAAATAACTCCTTGTGCTGACACCTTCTTTTACCACCTAGACTGTTCCCATCTTTCCTTGTTATTTTTGTCTCTTCCTGGCTTTGTCTTTTTCTGACTTTGTGAGCACTTGAGGCTATCTTCTCGATGGGTAACTAAGTTCACTTGAGGCCTATCCTTAAGCATTTCAAAATCAATGGCTATTTCACTGCCTTAAATTTGACGTTTGCGCACCCGTCACTAGGCATTTGAACCTCTAACAGCTAGTTCAGCATGCTAGATTTTGACGTCTGCAGGCCCCTCACCCCCCTTTGGCAATTTATTCGACTATCTTTCCTTAATATTTTTCCCTTTGTCCTTTTTATTCCTTCAACTTTTTCTCTTTGTCCGGGCCTTTGTCTTTTAACCCTCCCTAAGGGAAGGTGTCCCTTCGGGGCTTGGAGAAAGGTCCCTTTTGGCATTCAAGAGTCCCTCACAAGGGCACCTTCCCTTCAGGGTGCTTTGGGCTCCTTTTGGTTCTCACATTCTTTGGATAAAATGTCTGAAGGATTTCCTTGGGACATTTTGTCCAAAAGAAATGTTCATTCATGTTTTAATGCTTGCTTTCAGTCGGCTTTCTCTTAGGGCAAATTCCTGTGGACAAAAGTCCAAATGAATTTCTTCAAACTTTTTGTCTGAAGGATTTGCCTTGTTTGGCGACTTGCCTTGTGAATTTATTTAAACAAAATATCCGAAGGAATTCCTTCAGAATTTTTGTTCGAAGAAATTCAACATTTGTTTTTATTCTATCTTTGCCTTGTCTTTTTTCTGAAGGGCAAGTCCCTTTTGGGCTCCTTGACCAACTTTCCTCCACAAGGGTAAATCAAGTCCAAATTTACCCTTCAGACTTTTTGCAATGGTCCACTTTGCTCATCACATGCCCCCCACAAGGGCTGCTTAACCTTCAAACTTTGTAAGAGACTTGCACTCCTTTGAAAATGAGTGATTTCCTTTACCAAAAAGGCTTATGCGATTGAATTCCCAAAGGGAAAAGGTCTTATACCAAACCAAAACTTGTAGGTCCTTAGATCTTTCAATGTTTTATAAGAATAGGACTTATTGCAAAGAAAAGGGGATTTTGTAGAAGATGGGTACATGACCAGACTGACAGTTCAGAATAGTAGGGAAAGAAGGAGACTGACTTTTGGCCTATAGGACCAAAATGGTCAACACTAAAAAAAGATTTGAAGCAAAGACATCTCAAAACTTGATTGCTTCTTCCTTTACCCTTTTGGGTTTGTGAATGACTCCAACCCATAAATGATCATAAGTCAAGTCCCCTCATAACCTCAAAATGCACTGCTCTGACCCTTTCAGGTTTTTGAACTACTTTTACTGATGAAAATTGGTAAGTAAAGTACTTTACAAAACCCAAATTGCACTAAAACTGGCCATAGACCCTTTCAAGTTTGTCAACTGCTGCTTATTAGTTGTAAAGATTACAAGTAATGTTGTTCTAAGAACTTGATTTGCTTTGTGGGTGCTGGAAAAGACCAATGCCTGATGAGACAACGCTTGTACCTACACAAAAGCAACTTTTCCTTGATTTTTAAAGGCTTAAGACCTTATTTTATGGAAAAAGGTCATGAAGAACAAGGTTTCAAGGGAAAAAAGAGGGGGGGGGGGTGCCCATTTTGGCATGCAAGATTCAAAAAATGGTCAACAGTATGGTTTAACAATAGATACATAGGGCTTATGATACCTATGTATACAAAGTGAAAATGTACCTATTACGTAGAAAAATGTCTTAGAAATAATGCTTAAAATAAATAGGAAAAACAATAGTTTATTATTTATAAATAAACATAAGAAAAATGTGTGTATAAGTTGATAGCCATTGAAAAGAAGAATAGACATGTGCACAAAATCTAAGTTTAAACTATGTATATGTCCATATCCATAATTCAACTTATTAAAAGAACAAATTAAAACTTATCGATATCAAATTTTAGAGCATTTGATGGGAACAAAGTGTGCATCCCCTGGTCCTCTAATGTTGGTGATGAGACCTAGGTTGTAGTAGGAGTGGCTATTAATGGTGAATGAGATTCCTCCCTTCTTTTGGCGGGCACCTTATTATAGAACAAAAATATTTTAAGCCTAAGTTATTCAAGGCATAGATAATAACAAAAAACATAACCATAAAACTTACCTCATGTACATGACAGGGAAAATCCCAAATCTATACTTGGCAATGTTTTCAAGAACAAGTTGCAAGAGGTCAAAGTGTTATTATAGAGGATTGCACATCCACCATTAATTTTAGGGAGCACATTTTTAGGCAGACAAAAGTTAGTGGTGGTGACAATGATTATTTCTAAAGGCACCACTGTGCGTCGTTGTTGACTTTAATCTCATAACACCCTCTATAACTCAATCCATTAACGAATAGTGTAATGTTGAGAGTCATTGTGTTGGTGCCATATCCTTTGCTATATAGATTTCCATAACCAAACCCCCCACCTGCATTATAAAATAAATTTAATATTGGTCACAACATAAATCCTAACATTGATGTTTGTTATATGATATGAGATAAGGCACTCATCCATTGTTCTCAATGCATCATTGCTTCCATATAATGTAGCATTAACATTGGTCCACCTCAAACTATAAACATCTTGAGCCATTGTAAAAATGTCCAACACCATGAGAAGCTTTAGTTGTACCATTTTAGGCAATTGAAAATAAAACAATACAGTTCAATAAAAATACATTGAGTATATATTATACAAAATTTATTTTCATTTTAGAAATATTTTTTTGATAAAATATTTTTAATTTTTCTAAACATATATTATACAAATTTTTTAAAAACATAAAACTCCTAATAAAAGAAAAACATTCCTATTAAAAACAATCAATGATCCTCCACATGGAACCTCTACCTAAATGGGGACGGGACCTAAAATACTATTGAATTTATTTATTTATGGATGAGGGAAAGAGTGGAGAGTGGGGCAAGGACAGGTTTAAAATGTATGGGAAAATTTTGGGTAGACTTAGATTCTATAAAATTTTATAATATTATCTCATATGATTCTTTAAAAAGTATATAATATTGTTTTTTATGATTTTTTTTTAAGTTACTAGCTATATTAATATGTGAAGAGTAATGTTGAGTAGATAAGCATTGCAAAAATTAAATGTAAGAAGTAGAATTAACTTTCAACTCAAATTTAGTTTTTGTGGAGAGACTCAAAGCTTGTGATTTGGGATGACTAATTTCAATTGTCAATGAAAACTCTTAATGATGGTAAAACTTATTAGAATGTTTCTAATTTTTTAATATACACTAGTAAGGGATCTCAAAAGTCCCAATAAGTGTAGGGAGGGATGTTATTTTTTTGTCAAAAGATATTTGTCGTAGGTGTTAATAATTCAATGGGTACATAGATAACATCTCTAAGAGGGTCATTCTCATTGTATAGATGCCTCCAACATAAAAAATATATAGTATAAGAATTGTGACATGACATACCATCAAATTTATTAAATAGATTATAAATATTTAGTCCTTAGAATTAAGTTTAAGAAGGTCAATTATTTGTGCCTCTAAATTAGATGCATATTTTTCATTCAAAAATAAAAATATGAATTTAAACTTAGGTTTACAAATAAAGAGATATAAGAATGTGTAAAAAAACTTAGCATGTAGATTATTTGCATTGAGTGTCTTTCATATTTACCATTTCTTAGGGTTTTGCATACCCTTGTTGTTATTATGCCACCATTTGCTTAACTCTGTGGTAATTTTCTTGCCTTGAATAACATTTTATAGTTTATAGCTCAAGAATTCACCCTTTGTGTGGTTTCCCTAATAATGAGCTTCCGACATAGGTTTCATCATTAGATGCAACTCACTTTAGAGGTGGAGACAATGGTGCCCAAGAAGACTTGCAAGTCTATACCAAAAGCATTTCACTAGGTAATGTACCCCCTTTTTAGGGTAATCCTTCTGATGTTATTTTATAAATTCTTTAGTTTAAAAAGGCATACTAGTGGCTTGAAACATATAGTCTTATTATATATTTTGTAAGCCATATACCCTATAAATCCATACTCAAGGCCTAGGTCAAGGCTCAATGACAACTCCATAGTGTTAAGCTTGATGGGGTATAAAACCTGACCAAGAGTTTTTCCCTTTTTAGGTTAGTAGTCCTATCCCAATGCAATATCATACTTATGCATGGTCTTCAATATGTTAGAAGTTACTTACTAGTTTCCCCCTTGGTCTAAAGACTTTTTAGTCTTGGATGAAGCCAAGATAAAGGTCCCTATTTAAGTGAAATTCCTTGGTATTCTTATGCCTTTATGGCCATTCATGAAATAAACTTGTCAAATGCTTGGACCATTTTGTGTGTTTCAAATCTGACTGATTTTATGCCACTAGACCTCAAACGAGAGTCTATGTAGGAGTTGGCCTTGTGAAAGATCTTAGGGAAACCATAGATATGTAGATTGATGAGAAACATTTCACTCAATGAGTGATGTATGTAAATAAACCTAATTCCTAATTTATCTAGCAGTTGGTTGAGCATAAGATAAGATATTTTCCTCTCACAAACACTATTAATCCTTCGGTAAAAGCCACGACTAGATAAGGAAACCCATAGAAAGGGTCTAATGATAGTTGACAAGTTAGGTGTTGAGAAAATAACTGAATAATTAGAAAAATAAAGCTCATTCTATAAACCCTAAGCCAACCATCACCCTTGTTGTTGTGAATCCAGCACAAGTGGATTAAACATTGATTGCTTCAGCTCCTTAGTTTAACCCTAGGATAGTATTTTCAATTACTCTGCAGGCAACTTTTATAGTGCTTAAATACAAAGAGTAACTCACTCCAATTTTTATAGCTCACAAGAGATCCCAACTTCGATATCCTCTTTTATGGATAACATTCCCTCTTTGTCGTCCCTAAGCTCAAGGGAAACTCCTCTTTCTCCTTGTTAATAGGGTACATGATGCTCATGAAGCCCTTCCCAAGGTAGTCAGGAGAATGAGTGTGTGCAAGAATATCTCTGGCTAGTACAACTTGCATACTTTCTCACCATAAATCAACAACATTTTTTTTGAGTAATGGTTTTGAAACACTTGAAGCCCATGATGGTGAGACAATTAACCTTGATATTTTTTTATGAATATTTTTACATGAATATTTTTTCATGGAATGTGCATAATTTATTTGATTGAACCTAAAAGTACATGGTTAGAAGTAGTTGTTAGGCATTATTTGGAATGCATGTGTGATGTTTGTAAGAAGTTAAGATTATTGGCTTGTGCTTGTAGATTGTAGTCTATACAATTTAGCCTAACGCTACCTATCACATGTCCTACCATTTACATGGTTAGGATCAATTCTCAACAATTTTTTGAAATGCATGTGTGATTTTTGTAAGAAGTTAAGATTATTGGTTTGCCTTTACATATCACAGTCTACATAATTTGGCATAATGCTACTTGTCACATGTCCTACCATGATATGGGACATGCTAGAGTCATCACTTTGATACCACCACCTCTTGCCTCATTTTTAATGGACTAGGGAGTGGATATATCTAATCGTGCCACATGGACAATTTTTGATTTTGATGGGTGGTCCCTTGGTTTGGTTAACCTCCATGATTCTAATGACTCCATGGAAAGAGCGATGTTTTGGTGATGATTAATGGTGATCCCAATGATAAATTGGATAATTTGTGGATATTTTAACATGATTGAATCTATAAAATACAAGGAGGTTCTCTTACCCATGATATGGTGTACTGGTGAAAGAGAAGCGTTGTTTTATATGAGGAACAAACTAGGATTGTATGATCCCAACCACCACCATAAGTTATTTCTTGCCATCCTTTAGTTCACTTTGTTAAACTGTAGCCAAGGAACTGATAGAGTTCTCAAGAGGTTTAACAAGGCGCTTCTCATTGAGAAATAATTTTTTGCCTATGCCCAGTATTTTGACAAGCCGGTTAGAGGTCTTTCTAAAAAGAGGACTTCTCTAGGAAATGCATCAATAAATAAACAAATAATTTTGACAAAATTCAAGGTTATTGCTTATTAAATACAATCAAGACAAAAAAATTGTAGTGTAGATGATGGATAGATGGAACAAGAAGAAAATTTTCTAGGATCAAACTCAAAGTTTATAAAAATGGCCTAATTGAGGGTGAAGATTTGCATAAGATTTGTTAGGTATTGGATGTGATTATACCATAAATTAACTCATACAAAGATTGTTTAAATAAAACACAAAGATATTTATATACAATAGTATTATAATTCTCATACTATATTTATTATCACATATACCCATAGCTAAAAAAATATATATATATATGTAAAAGATAGCCTATAATTAAGGAGTCAACATCCCATGATTCTATCCTATAATCATGTGGTTTTTAAACTTGTAATAATAATAATAATAATAATAATAATAATAATAATAATAATAATAATAATAATAATAATAATAATAATAATAATAATAATAATAATAATAATAATAATAATAATAATAAAGTATACATTATTATTTTATAACAATAATGTTATTAATTATATTACCATATTTACCCATACGGTAACTTACAAAAAATAAGTATTGTTTAACTTATGGTAAATAATCAACCAACATGAATAGTATTTTACTCAATGTAAATACTAATCCCTAACATTCTCCCTCTTAGTTTTTACACGATAAAACATACCCTATTTTTTTATTGTAGTGTGTCTACTTTGTGTGTTTATGATTTTCTCTTCAACTGTGTTGCATCAGAGTTACACAAAACTCCAAAAAATTGCATTCTTATAAGAGGCTTGTGTGGAACTGGATAGATACAATGACCACCTAGGCATGAACAAAGACCTACACTTTTGTTCATCCTCCATACTTTTTCACTGATTATTTTACCTAGCATCGACCAACAATCTTACCCAATTAGTTTTGTAGGTGTACCAATAACCTTTTACAAATGGTTTTACAAGTTCACCATAAACCTTACACAATTAATTTTGTAGGTTCACCAATACCCTGTACACAGATGATTTTTCACAAGGTTACCAATAATCTTTACATCATGATTGCTACAATATATTTTTGATCAACATTCTACAATGCTTCTACAAAAGAGGTTACATGCGGAATACTCACAAGTGAACATGAATTTACTACATCTGTTCTTATTTTGCACACCACACAACTGAAAAACAATTCATAATATCATAAGTGTGACCCCGTTGTTCGTGACTGACGAAAGGTTACTAAAATGTCTCCTTCCTCTGTTGCCTTCGACCTCCTTCATGTTGTTGCTTACTCAGTCGATTGACAATGGAAGTTTAATAGTTTCTACAATGGATTTATTATCATAACTTCCCCTTGCAATGTGAAACTATTTGTCTTATATATTGACAAGTTGTCAGACGTTTTTACGATTGAGCTTTCTCAGGGTCAGTGTCTACCTCATATCGAATTTTAAATTTTTTCTGAATTTTGTTTTCTTTCTACTTCATACATTAGACGTTGGTTTCTACCGAAAATACATCCATTACAAACAATGACTTTTTGACTCTTTTTGATATTTTAATAAAAAAGATCTAACACAAAATCACTGACACTTTGAAAATTTTTAATAATATACCTGACTCATAAAGATCTATTGGATTTTGACATTTAAAAAGAAAATCCTTAATAATTTAACTATAAAACATAAAAAAGACACTTAATAGATATAAAATATATTTTTAAAAAATAATTTTAATTTTAATAATATCCAATTCAATATTACATAATGATTATTAAGATTTAAAAAGAAATATATATATATATATATATAACACATATTCATTCAGTTAAATCTGCAAGGTCTTCCCTTCAATATGTGCAGATAATCTGTAAGCCGTTATTTGTGCCGTGATTTGCGCCGTGTCTGAACTCAGTAAAGGCGTGTCATATAATTAAACCAAAAAAATATACAAATAATTCATTAAAAATAATTATTTACAAAACAATATTGGAACTTAATATATATTACAAATCATAACTACCTCAAAACCCTAATTTTTTAAAGAGACTATAAAACGTTAACCACTAAAGACGTTACTTTTAATCATTATTATCATTAAAAGTAACGTCTTTAGTGGTTAACGTTTTATAGTCTCTTTAAAAAATTAGGGTTTTGAGGTAGTTATGATTTGTAATATATATTAAGTTCCAATATTGTTTTGTAAATAATTATTTTTAATGAATTATTTGTATATTTTTTTGGTTTAATTATATGACACGCCTTTACTGAGTTCAGACACGGCGCAAATCACGGCACAAATAACGGCTTACAGATTATCTGCACATATTGGAGGGAAGACCTTGCAGATTTAACTGAATGAATATGTGTTCAAAATATACCCTCCAAACATTCATAGCAGATCTATTCGAGTCCAAGAAGATATAATAATGCCACCAATATCATGCAAAGCTTAGATTCACGAATTTCTTTCAACGCGATACACACAAGCCCATCATGGTTGCATTACTCACGAAACTACTGCAATAGCAATGAATCTGCCCCATACAATGCTCAAGATTTCATTATGAACTGCTCTCATATCATTGTTAAGAATTGGATGTGCTTATACTAGAAAATAATTCATACAAAGATTGTTGGAATCAAATTCAGAGAGAGATATTTAATCACACAATAATATTATAATCTTTACATTATATTTTTTAATACATACACCTGTAAGTATAGACAAATATATAGACAAGAGATACACTATAATTAGGAAGTCAACATCTTATGATTCTATTATTTAATTATGTGGTTGTTCAACCCATAATAACAATAATATATTACGACTTCTATTCATAATATATTATACTAATAGAATATACATTATTGTTTTATAACAGTACTATTACTAACTATATTACTATACGATAACTTACAAACAATAAGTATTATTTACCCTACCATAAATAATAAATCAATGTAAATAGGCTAACAAAATTTGCTTTGCTTTAGCACCATCCACATTATGCATTTTGTCCATATTTAATTTGCCCCTAGTTCCCCACAGTCAAAATCTGCCTGATTCAAAAAATTCTCTAACAAATTCCTACTTAAAAATTAATCTCGCAGGAATCTCATCACAATCCCCCCATATCCCTGTTGCACAATCCTTGTCAAGTATGCGCCACTTGCTAACCAAAATGCTCTCCATCTCCTTTCCTCCACAAACTTATTCAATGCTGCTTCTATTCTCTTCTCATTTTCTAAGCCATCCATTGTAGTCATCGCTTTTCCAAGGCACCTTCCAAGCACCACTGCATCCTCAAGTGTAGCACCACCACCTTGGGCCAAGTCTGGAGTCATAGGATGCATTGCATCTCCTACAACGCACACATTTCCCTTACTGAATTTTCCAAGTAATACTTCCCATGGCCACCTCAAGCTCAGTGGAGCTAGTGTTAAAGTGTGTATCTGAGACTTCTTTACTATTTCTACCATTCGCTCTGGAAAATTTCCAAGCTTTTCCACTGCAAATTCCAATATACGCTCTGGATCATATGCAATCTCTGAATCTGCAGGACATGGAACTAGTTAGGCCTTGTATTATGCCATTTTAAGAAAAAGTTTAACAACTTTACAAGAGTTGCAACTACCATGATCTGATGAATTTAAACACAATTCAAGCTACTTGAGAGGGAATGCATCTAAATTTTTGTACCTAATTACGACCTAGGAAATATCAATAAACACTAGGTGCCTTAGTAATATACCAAGAGGATGTGATGTCTGGGTAGTGAACCAGTAAACATCCTTGTCATTACATGGAACAAAACCTGCCCTCAAATTTTCTCCCCAATATTGTTCCACCTTTGGCTCAAATTTATGCCCTTCAGGATATGTCGCCAATCCCCTAATGGCAGATCTCCCAGAAAGACTAGGGGCTCGAAGCCCTAGCCATTCTGCAACCACAGAATTCAATCCATCACATCCTATCAATACCTGTACATGTAAGCACAAAGTCAAATGGTTAAGACCAAGATGACAAAATAGAACAGAGATCAGACTGGCAACTGAAATTGGTTTTACTAGAGTTAGTCACAAACTAAAAACGTAAAGAACAATCTCATGGGCTTGTATGTGGTAGAGGCCAATGCAGAGGTTCCTGTTTGTAATAGAGTCTAATGCATATGGGTCATTATTCCTTGAGGAGCTTCAATGCATTGCTGATTTTGCACCCAAGTGCCTTTTTGGTGCTAAATCCCTTGGCTTTAAGTACAATCTGCTGATGGTATTCCATTAGATTACTGCTTTAATGTATAACTATATCCTGTCCCTCTCTACTTACAGTCTATATTTCTAACAGTAAATTCTGCCTTGTTATCTTTTTTGTATTCATTGTAAAAAAAATGCTTATGCAAACTATACCTTAGCTTTGATAAGTGCTCCATCTCTCAACTGTATTGCTGTCAAGGAAGAATTCTTGGTTTTCTGGATGGAAACAACGTTGGAATTAAATTTGATTGTGTCTGTAGGCAATTCTTCTGCAAGGGTTCTAAGAATATCACTTCTTTGCACAGTTCTAACCTCATGATTTCCGCTGATCCACAAAAGAAGGAAAAGTTAGCTTCTGAATCCATCTGAAACAAACAAGAGACTGAAAAGATGTTGGACATGGATAGAAAGCAGTGAATGGCAAATTGAGCGTATGAGAAGAACCAGAAACAATCCATTGGCATGACAATTATTCGAGATGAGAACTTTGGGGGTATCCCCTAAAAGAAAAACAAAAATTAAAATGTGTACTTTCTTTTAAGAGAAATTTATTTAGTTATACATTTCAATATGTCATTTTAAAATGATGGGTGCAGCTGCTTAACCTAATAGCTAGTACACACCACTCTCACCACTCTCATTTATGTTTCCTTGCCATCCCATGCAGCCCCTTGAGGGTCCAGAGGCATTGCACCTCACAGCTTGTATTCTCTTTTAATTGTTTGTATTTCCTTTTACTATATCAAAGTTAATTATGTACTTTTAGTGTGCTATCCCCCTAATTACTCCTGCGATTCAAAGGAATACTCCTGTGGGTGTTATGGATTTCCTCTTCTCATTTCTGATGGGAATCCCAATCCCAAAACATCAGAAATGATAGGAAGAGAGAATTTTACCCGATTGCTATTTCTGTTGTAGACTACAGCCTCGGCCCTCAGGTACTTTCTCAGGAATTTATAAGATAGCTTATGTTGGCATGCTTACCGTTTCCCAGAGCCAGTATATGAGAGCTCCTTGGTAATCCCTGAAGGTATGGAAGTCATTTGTGACCTGCAGTTTGCATAAAGAAAGCCAATTCCGTATGAAGGAAAAAGGATGTTTCAACTAAATTACAAAGCATAAAATTGGGGTATGTCAAGGTCATTACCTCTTTAACTGTGGATGTCGCCTACGAATTGAATCTGCAACACCAAGATAATCAAGTGCCCTCCAGGCATTGGTCAACAGAGTGAATGCAGCTCCTGTTGTTCTCAATGAAGCTGCTCTCTCCAACACCAAGCTCTTCAACCCAAACCTGCATTTTATCAGCATATAATTACAAGTCTGAAAATCAATGCAAGTATAAAAGCCACACAGAATCACTCGTAAAAGATGTCCAAAATATGCAGATTTACAGGGTTCTAAATTTTCCATGTTATTTTAAATTTACCATTTTAAGCTTTTGAGTATTCTACCTTACTTTTTAATTTACTCTTAGGAAACCACACACTCTAGAGCAAAGAAAAATAACAGAACGTAATAACGGAGATAATCAAATAGACAAAATACTCAACATGCATGAGACAAAACACATGATTTTTGTGGTAAAACCTTAACAAGCTAATGAAACATTCACAATGTAAGATATCAATTTTTTATTAATTCAAGATGAATAGATTATATACGAACTCATTATGTAGATTACATACGAACTCCATGAAGATAAATATGCTTCATTGACAAAGTACCGTTAGGATTCCTCCTCCTAAAAATAGAGTGACAAAATGACATTAGGACTTTCCTTCTTAAAAATAGAATTCTGTAAATTTTGTCTTTTTAAATATAAATGTTTGACTCGTTTTTTATTTCGGGGGCACTACCCCGAACCTCCAAGGGGCTTCATAGGATGTTGTCGCCCCTCCTAAACCCCTTACAATAATAATAGGGGGCGTTGCTTCCACATCCCTATTAGAAAGTGGGCTATAAACTGCACATCAAACGAATCCAAAATTAAACTTTATCGTCACATATCTAACATTTACCACAACTTCCTTTTAATCTTTGATTCACCTCTATTGTATAACTACCCTAATTTTTATAGGGAACATCAATTCCTGAACTATTAAAAAAACACAAGAAAACACACACTATGCAATCATGTCATATTTACCATGTCTTAAAAGGCAACCCCACCTGGCTAGTTTTTAGCAAAATCCAACAGACCTACTTGATCTAAATAGCCCATACAAACCAGAGCATCCAAAACGTTTCCTCCACTTCCTTTTATCCTTCATCCCTTTTACACTGCTATCCCTTTTTTTAGCTTTCAGGGCATTCTTTTTACCTTCAGATAATTATTGGGCTCTCATCCCATTGGGGCTCATATTTGGGTGGTTTGCCCGGCAATGTTACCCCTATTTTTAAAGATATATCAGCCCAAAAATTACAAATAAGAAACATCTACTCTTTGCACTTATATCAAATTTACCATGTCTTAATGGGATACTATAAATTCAAACATCAGCAAACTTTCCTTGGATCATTCAGATTGATTTGGCATTAAGGAGTTATGTTGCAAGAAATACATGACAGAAACGAAAACATGATGGGCGGGGTTGGTAAAGGATCATTCAAATTGATTTGGCAAAAACATGATGGGTGGAATTTGTAAAATTTGCGTATAAGAAAGAATATATATATATATATATATATATATATATTTATATAATTTTTATTTATAAAATCATTAAAATTAAATTATAAACATAACTAAAACATTTAAATTTATATAAAAAATAATAAATAATTTAATAAAAATAAATAGGAAATTAAACTTTTTAAAACACAACTATACAGACCTATCATAGAAATTCATACATCAGCTAAGTATTTTTTTAAATACAATCCAATAGACCTATTTGATCTAAATGCACCCCCAAAAAAAGAGAGCATACCTATGAAGAGCTACTGCTGTAGCAAGCCCAGCAATTCCACCTCCCACGATAACTATGCCCTCCACATCAACATTCCCACGATAACTATGCCCTCCACATCAACATCACTGGATGATGTTGTAGAGAAACCATCTTTGTTCTTCCTCAGATTGCTCATTTTCTTCCTAATTTTCAATCCTCCGCTAGTTTTGCTGAGGTGGGTGTTCAAATTTTTGGAGTGGCCTGAATTATGAGGAGCTACTGTAATTTATAGAAATGTTTTCAGCAATTGTGGTCAAGCAGCGTATTTTAGAATTGAAAGAAAAAAAAAATGGGTCTTCGAATTGACGTTGTGATAGACGCAAGAGGAGTTGACAAGCCTGTCGAAATGCTAAGTTGGGAAGCTTCTATGAGGTCTGGAATTCATTATTGAAGTCAAATGATACAGAATAGCCATCTCGTGCTTTTTTATTACGTGTTTTCTATGGTAATGTTTTCAGCCATTGTGGGCAAGCAGCCTAAATTCATTATTGAATGCAAATGATACAGATTAGCCACCTCGTGCTTTTTTATTCCCTGTAATTTGTGGTAATGTTTCAGTCATTGTGGACAAGCAGCCTAAATTTATTATTGAAGTCAAATGATACAGGTAAAGCCCACTTTCTTTATCGTTAATGTTTTCATTTTTTTATCACTCAAAAATATTTATTTTCAATTTTTAAAATAAATTTTTATAATATTATTGATTTGGGATTTTTATACCAACGATAACGGCTACTGTACTCACAAGCCTATAATTATTTTTATCATATTTTTAAAAAATAAATTTTTATATTATTTTGACTTTTAATATTATTTTAGACTAAGAAATATACATTTAATTGATGATGATCTATAGTGTTATATAAATGAAATTAATTTATCTAATCCAAAAATATTTGTAAAAAATATATTCTATTTTTCAATTTTGGTTTAGACACAATTCTCAATATAAAAATAAAATACTGTTCTCTCTAAAAAATTATTGTTAATTAAATTCAAATTACAAATTTATATGCATAATCAAATACAAACAATTTTTGGATATTAAACAATTTTCCCAATCTAAAAGCGTATCATTTTAATTAAAATGAGGCCACTAACTACCCTATACTTGACCATAAGCTTATTAACTTTTTTTTTATTGTCATAGACTATTTATTTGTTTCCATTTTTTTCTTATTGTTATTTACAAATCATTCACATTTTCTAAAGACTTACATTACAAATTCATAAACAAAGTGAACCATAAGCAATTTCCACTATTAAACAATTTTCACTATTAAAGTACGGACTAGCCGCTACACGGCCCTTATTTATTTATTTCTCAAGGAAAAATTTTGGACAAACTTAAAATCTCTAAAAGTTTATAATATATTGTCAATGAAAACTCTAATGGTGGTAAAAAATTATTATAATGTTTCTAATTTTTTAATATAGACTAGTAAGGATCTCAAAAGTCTCAATAGATGTAGGGAGGGATGTCATTTTTTTGTCAATAAATATTTTTCGTATATGTTAACAATTCAACGGGCACATAGATGACGTCTTGAAAAGGGTCATTCTCATTGTAGAGATGCCTCCAACATAAAAATATGTTTTAGATGGCATAAAAATTGTGACATGACATACCATCATTTTTATTAAATAGATTATAAATATTTATTACTCAGCATTAAGTCTAAGAAGATCAATTATGTGTGCCTCTAAATTAGATGTATATCTTTCAATAAAAAAAAAAAAAATGAATTTAAACTTAGGTTTACAAATAAAGAGATACAAGACTATTTTAAAAAGCTTAGCATATAAATTGTTTGCGTTGAGTGTCTCTCATGTCTGCCATTTCCTAGGGTTTTGCATCCCCTTGTTGTCATTCTGCCACCATTTACTCAACTATGTGGTAATTTTCTTGCCTTGAATAGCATTTTATAGTTTACAGCTCCATAATTCACCCTTTGTGTGGTTTCTTTATATAATGGGCATTTGACACAAGTTTCATCGTTAGATGCAACTCACTTTAGAGGAGGAGACAATGGTGCCCAAGAAGGCTTACAAGTTTTTACCAAAAGCATTTCACTAGGTAATGTACCCCCTTTTTAGGGTAATCCTTCTGATGTTATTTTAGAAATTCCTTAGTTTGAAAAAGCATATTAGTGGCTTGCAACATATAATCTTATTAGATAATTTGTAAGACAAATACCCTATGAATCCATGTTCAAGCCCTGGGTCTAGGCTTAATGGCAACCCCATGGTGTTAAGCTTGATGTGGTATAAAAACCGACCAAGGATTTTTTCCTTTTTAGGTTTGCAGTCCTATCCCAATGCACTACCATACTTAAGCATGGTCCTCGATATGTTAGAAGCTCCTTACTAGTTTTCCCCTTAGTCTAGATGCTTTTTAGTCTTGGATGAAGCCAAGATAAAGGTCCCTTTTTGGGTGGAATTCCCTGGTCTTCTTATACCTTATGGCCATTCATGGAATAACTTGTAAAACCCTCGGACCATTTTGTGCGTTTCGAATTTGATCGATTTTATGCCACTAGACCTAAAAGGAGAGTCTATGTGAGAGTTGGCCTTGTGGAATATCTTAGGGAAACCATAGATATATATATTGATGAGCAACACTTCAATCAATGAGTGATGTATATAAACATACCTAACTCTTGCTTTAGCTAGTAGTTGGTTGAGCATAAGATAAGATGTTCTCTTCTCATGGACACTGTCAATCCTTCAGTTAAAGCCATGATTGAACAAGGAAACCCCTAGAAAGGGTCCAATAATAGTTGGAAAGTCAGGGGTTGATGAAATAATTAGAATAATAAGAACAATAAATTTCCTTCTGCAAACCCTAAGCCAACCATCATTGTTGTTGTTGTGAATCCATCACAAGTGGCTTAAACATTGATTGCTTAAGCTCCTTAGTTTAACCCTAGGCTAGTAGTGTCAATTACTCTACAAGAAACTTTTCTAGTGTTTAAATCCAAAGAGTAAATCACTCCACTTTTTATAGGTCACAAGAAACCCCAACTTTGACATCTTCTATTATGGATAGTATTCCCTCCTTGTCATCCTCGAGGTCAAGGGAAAATCCTCTTTATCCTTGCTATCAGGATACATGATGCTCGTGAATCCCTTCCCAAGGTAGATAGGGGAATAAGTATGTAAAATAAGATCTTTGGCTAGTATAACTTGTAGGCTTTCTCACCAAAAGTCAACAACAATTTTTTTGAGTAATGGCTTTGCAACACTTGAAGCCCATGATGGTGAGATAATTAACCTTGATAGTTTTGTATGAATATTTTTTCATGGAATGTGCATAATTTAATGGATCAAAACTAAAAGTACATGGTTAGAAGCAGTTGCTATCAATTATTTGAAATACATGTGTGATGTTTGTAATAAGTTAAGATTATTGGCTTGTCCCTATAGATTGCAGTCTATACAATTTAGCCTAATGCTACCTTCACATGTCCTACCATTTAGATGGTTAGGATCAATTCTCAATAATTATTTAAAATGCATGTGTGATGTTTGTAAGAATTTAAGATTATTGGTTTCCCCTTACAGATTACAATCTACATAATTTGGCCTAACACTACCTATCACATGTCCTACAATGATATGGGGCATGGCAGAGTCATCACTTTGATAGCACCACCTTTTGCCTCATTTGTAATGGAATAGGGAGTGGACCTATCTAATTGTGCCACATGGACATTTTTTTATTTTTTTGGGTGGTCCCTTGGTTTGGTTAACCTCCATGCTTCCAATGACTCCATGGAAAGAATGATGCTTTGGTGATGATTAGTGGAAGAGCTCCCAATGATAAATTGGATAGTTTATGGATATTTTAACATGATTTAATCTATAGAATATAAGGAGGTTCTCTTACCCATGATATGGTGGACTTGTGAAAGAGAAGCATTATTTTATATGAGGAACAAACTAGGATTGTATGATCCTAACCACCACCATAATTTCTCTCCCACCATCCTTTAGTTCAGTTTGTTTAAACTTTGGCCAAGGAACTAATAGAGTGCTCAAGAGGTTTAAGAAGGTGATTCTCATCAAGAAATATGTTTTTACCTTTGCCCAGTATTTTGACAACACAGTTAGTGTTTTTGTTGATATTCTTCTGTTAAACTACTAACCCATCATGTTCTACATAGAATGGCCAGCAACTCTAGATAAGGTCTTCAAAAACCAATTTTATCTCAAAACTCTGTATCCACAGCAAGAACCCACCCTTATACACATTAGATAGCTTTGGAATGTCTTCCCATGCTCTATTGGTGCAAAATGTTGGATTGACTAGTGGGAGGTAGCCATTATGTACATTTCCACTCTTTATAAAGTTTTTGGAGATATTCAAAAAATGGGCTAACACTACCCATATCATAGGGTTCAATAGGGTGTCCTATAAATTAGATATTTCTCACCTTAATGAATGTCTGCAAGTCCAAATGGTAGAGAAATGATAAAAAAATAAGCTAATTGAGATTCTTCAAGCTTGCAATTCTCAAATTTAGGATATAATCCATTGGATTAAGTATGGGGGTAGACTGTCCAAAGATTCCTTTCAAAAAATGAGAGATAGACACTCATTTGTTGAGATTAAGGAACTTAAGGAGGCTAGGGATTGAACTACTGGTCTACTAGATATCCTTCAAGCCATTGTCAGGCACTACAATTAGGTATTTCAAGCCCATGCATCTAATGAAGAACATAAAGTTATAAAAATTCATCAATATGGTACCCTATAATCTCTTCCCTAGAGAAAGAATGGCTTGTGATATGCCTCTCTCTATTTATGTGCTTCATAATGATATTAATTGTATGGCTCATGAAAAATCCCTAAGAATTGATGGTTTTCTTTGTGAATTTTATCAAATACTCTCAAATGGTGTTAGCCCAAATATGAATGAAGTACATGTTGAAGCAATCGCCAATGGTTCCCTTAGAAATATTATTAAAAAAATTAATATCAAGATCATTCCCAAATTAGGAGATCTTGAGTTGCTGCACTTTGTGTTGTTGTAACTTCTTGCTACATTTTTTTTGGACTGCCTTGTCTTACCATTGATTACACTTGGTCAAGAATGACTTGTGATATTTTGTCTACTTCATCTTGAAGCTTATTTTTTTTCTTGGCCTTTTCCTTTGCAACTTTTTTGTTGCCTCCTTTACTACTTTTTCCTAGGCAACTTTTCTATTCAACTCTTCTTGATTCTGCAACTCTTGCTTTTATTTTTCTTCGGCTTTTTTTTCTCCCTTTTCAACTTCAACCTTATTTATTTTTCTTCATCTGCATATTTATTTTTTTCTCCTTTTTCTACTAAAGCAATGCTTCCTTGTCTTTCTAGGCTTTTTCTTTCGTGGCCTTATCTTCTTTTATTTTAGCCTTCACGGTCTCTTGCTCTAGCAACCTTTTTATCTCAGTTTGTACCTTTGGCTAATTAGGATGATGCTACCTAGGATGATACTCTAGTGGTACTTCATCTTTTTACACACTTGATGCCAAATATTTAGGAATAGAATGGTTCCTTGTGTATCTATTGGTGAATACAGAGAAAGTGGAGGTGAAAGTGGTGGAGAAGGAGATGGAGACAGTGTCATTTGATACTTCAACACAATTGATTTTGGTCATGTAGAGGGGGTGACAAAAAATTTATTTTGGCAATTTAAAATGCAGGTCTCAACTAATGTTTCTTCTATTATTACTTCCTATTCAACTCCCTCTACAATTGTGAATGTTTCCATTCACTCTAAAATAGTTTGAGATGGCCTTGTAACTTTCTGTGTGCAAGGGTTATGCACCAAAGGCCTCAAAGGACTCTCTTGTTTTGTACCACCTTATACTAACATGGTTTCTCACATGACCTACTATCTTGTTGGAATATTTTCTATAAATTATTCTCATATGATTAGTTCTTGTGTAGATGTACTACAGGCTAACACCCCTTCCCTAAATATGGTCTCCACCTTGTGCTTGGACTTTTATTATTATCTGACTATGTCCATAATGATGGATTTTAGAGGTGAAATAATATACACCAATAGGATGGATGGAACATTATTTTTTTCTTGGAAACTGTGAACCACCTTCCACAAAAATAATTCCTTCTCTTCTTTAGATATATCATTATTGATATCTTCAAGTAACAACCTATACACCTCTTCAGGTGTCACTCCTAACACTTTCATATTATATTCACTTATGATTATAGGCATATGTGTTTCACTGAGCCACAAATCCATGTTGTGAGTTCTCTTTGTAGGTGGTGAAGATTTGGGAGCCAGTTCCTTGCATATGGATGGGGCTACTTGCAATGAAGAGACTGATGGTTGGGCTTGTGGATCCTCTTATGTTTGTGCGCTCTCATGTGGCTATGGTTTCTTTGTGAATCTAATTGTGATTATGGTAGTCATTGCCCTACCCCTAGTGGCATGGACCATAGTGGATATACACTTGTTTCAACTAAATTCTTCTATCGAAACACTTCCATATTATCCATATTAATGTCAATAAAGAAGGGACGAGGTAGAACAGGTGATTTTTGTAACTCATGAATTTGTACTTGGACTCCATTGTATATATTTATCACCATGTAAATTGGACTGAGATATTGTAAAATATTTATGGGTGCTCGAGGGGGGATGCAATCAATTATTGGATTTAAATCCACCACTAGTTGAATTTTCCTACCTATGCGAGATGTTGTTCATCATGTGGCCACATTAGGATAGAGAAGGCATTACTTGGATAGTAATCAAAGTCAGGTGTGATTTTCCCCTTTAGGTATTGTCACTACATGAAATAGAGGAGGAGTACCAATAATGAGTATTGGAAGGATTGATTCATTCTAGAAATAAGCTTCTCAATGCTTGTGATGAGATTTTTTGAGAGGATCTCTAGCTAGTTATATTATTCCCCGAGTCATATCATGTTATGCACAATGTCAATTACACCTTTTGTTAATTATTTTGCACCTTTGGTAGTTTGCTAGAATGCCATCATTATGCACTCAATTAGGAATTCCAAAGGTGTATATATGACTTGATCAATTGGGACTCCTTTGGTTGTGCATGCATATGCCTCTTTGATGTCTAAATTAATTGGAGGGTTCTTTTTTTGTATGGTTTAAATGACTTTCCTATTTCTAAAAATCCAATGACCTATGTCATGGTGTTGGTATTTATATATTTTGTCACCTCCTTAGACATATGGTTTTCTCCTTCATTATTTTTGATAAGGAGGGTTATCATCATCTCATCATATTAGCTGAATATCAATAGCCTTATTAACCGCTTAGTGTCTGATCCTCACAGTCTATTAGGTAATGCAAACACTCCATGTTGTGTACTAGCCATTTGTGGTTGTGTAAACCACTCCCTCTCTTGTGTGTCAATAAAATCAAACAAATATATATCACTCCATTTCACTTGTCTTAGGGCCAATCCAAGGCCCATTTGCTCATGTAAATTTTATAATGAGACTAAAATTTGGTGCATTTACATCTAATATTCATTTAAATTTGATTGTGAGTGAATCATTTTTTTCATAAAGTATCCTCTACGACTATTTACTTTCCTTAACTTCAAAAATAATTTCCTTTCCCTTGTAATGCACCTTTTTGTCTTTGTGACAACTTATCCTCATCCTTCAACACACACTAATAATCTTCTTCAACTAAGCACCATTGAATCATACCAAACTTATATTCAGTGGACATGTGCAATCCATTCACATGCCTCAAGATATTATATGTGTCATCTTCAACATGATCCACTTTAATGGTAAGTCTATAAACCTCATTAATGTAATGATTTAAACTCATCTCTTTTTGTCTCAAGTATTGTAATTTCTTGAATAAACTCAACAGTTAACCAAAAGGCAACATCTTACATTTGCATTATTTAACCACTATATCCCAAATCTTGGTCTTATATTTACTTCTTCAAACTATCTTGGTTTGCACATGATCCTGCCATAAAGAAGTGTGCCCCTTTAACTTCATATAGGAAAATCTAAATCTCTTGGGATCTTCCATCTACTGATACTCAAAATATTGATTTAACTCGATGATCCAATCAATGAGTTCTTGATGACATGAGTTACTAGAGTAGGTAGGGGTATCTAATCATGATTTACTATTCATCTTCAAAACTACTTGAAAGCACATATATTCTAGTTTATCATCTATTTCCTCCACCTAGATCTTAGGAGCTTATAATTCTAATTCACTGTTGCTTTCATCATCCATCTTAAATCCTCTATGTTGTGCAATTTACATAACATCTTAACGGGCTTGCATTCCTTTCATTAAACTAGCTAAGTTTACAAATATTGGCACTATGGGTTCTCTTGGTGCTCTACCAACGAGACCTCTGTGTGCCATTTATTTTTATCAAAATCAACCACAACTATACCTTCTACCCAACACATTCTTTTTTAAAATATTCCTTCACTACTTTATACCCACACTTGCAAATGTGGAAAATGTACTTCACTTGAGAGTGTTTAACTATGACGTGACTCACTAAGAGTATCATGTGCTCACTCCATAAGGAAAAATATTACACTGATAACAATTGATTCAACCACAGTTAGGGGGTCTAAATAAGGATTACCTTAGACCATGTAGACCATAGGTTTGACACAAATAATGGACTGACTTACAGTCTTATATGTAGAAATAAAATAAAACAAACAAGAAATGTAATTATTTTATTCAAGGAATTACAACTTGCACACACATCTATAATCTGATTATAAATTTACACTCTACTTACAGTATTACAACAATATCACTAGAGATGTTTTACAACGGGCTTATCTCTCTCAAACTTGTCATTCGCATATATCTCTAATTGAACCAAGATCGGTTCTTTTAGGTTTGGCTCTACTTATAGATCTTACTAAATCATAGGCTTTGTAGAGTTCTTTATCTATCTTATCTAACAAACTAGCCAGTTAACCTCTAACTTCTTAGCTCTCTTGAACTTCAAATTATCATAAGTTACTCCTAGCTAACTATTTAACAATAATACTCATGTCTAGAATAGGCATGGGATTTGGAAATTGATAGGAAGTTGAAATGATTCCTTCTTCCAGCTATCAGATAATGGTGGTTATCATGTCACAATTTAGATTCCATTTAGTTACACTCTATAAATTTTCAAGGTCATTACTATTCTTTTTAGTTGACTCTTGGCACTTGAAATAGAAAATGGATCAAGAGATGCATATCCAAGTGTTTATGTCACTTCACAGAAAGACTATCTTCCAAATCCAATCAACACTTACAAGAGGCACAAGATCTTGAAATTGTAGAGCTTTTCATTAATGTTGCACACAAAGGTCAATGTACATATCCTCAAAGTCACAAGTTTAAGTCACAATAGTTGCAGATGGAAATCTGCACATAGAAAACAATGTGCAAGGTTGCACAAGAACTTCCCAATCACATCTTTTTGTTTGGTTCTTAAAATTTGAAAAATATAAATACTCCGTCAAACCATCCTCTACACAAGATTCCTCTTTTCATAATTTATACAAGACTTCCAAGTAACTTATCATATACGTATTCAAATGAGTTTTGTGTAAGACTTCACAAGTTGTGCAAAGCATAAGCCTTTTTCTTCTATGACGCTCCAATTTGGGTGCACCAAAAGGATTATGTGGAGTATCCTTGTGCACATATAAGCATTGCATAAAATATTTTAGAGACTTACATGCAAATAAAAAAATGCACCCAATTTATAAGACTACTTATCTCTACTCAAATATTTTTTTGTGATATAAAATTGTTTGTGAACTTAAATGCTCTTGCGTTAGTCCTACTTTAAAAAGTTAACAAATTTAAAAAATAATTAAATAATATAATATATATATATATATATATATATATATATATATATATCTGAAAAAAATACAGAAAAATAAAATTTTAAATATAAATTTTTTAATTAATTTTTTAAAACTAAACTTAAATTTCATTACCCACAACACTTTACACTTAAGAGTCATCTAATAAAAACAAATATGACATGTATTAATAACCTTGATATCATGCTAACTACTAACATTACTTTACTACTAATTAAAAACAATGTTAATTCTTACAAATAAATATCACACAAAATAATAATCTTCAAATTAATTTCTGAACTATTTAAACTATTGATGTTGTTTCTTACAAACAAATGTGGCAAAAAGAAATAACCATGATATTAATAATATACTACTGACGTTATTCATGTTATTTCTTAACACTAGTTTCTTCTTTGCATTTAACAATATGGTATTCTTCACATTTAACAGTCTGGTATTTCTGTTGTAAAACTAAAGATGCCATAAATGTGATAGAGAAATGTTTCTTGGTATAAATATTATTAATTCTTATAAAAGTTTGTTTTTGTTGGGCCATGTCATAGAGGATTATTATATGCTTTGACCACCTTTTATTGTAAATAGTTATCTTTATCTTCTTTTATTATTAAAGAAATTAAAATGAATTGTTATAAAAATTGTTTTATTGAGTCAGGTCATAGATCTTATATTTAGAAGATTAATATATGTTTTGACCACCTTTTATTGTAAATAGTTATTTTTAAATAATTATTATATATATATATATATATATATATATATATATATATGACAATTAAAAAGTATTTTTTTATTTATTTATGAAATAAAAAAGTACTTTCTTTACTTATATTTGAAATCAAAAGGTTGTTTTTAATCTAAATAAAATTTTAAAATGGTACAATATAATCTAAATAACATTTTAAAATGGTAAAATATTATAATGTATTTTTTTAGTTTATAATTAAATCATAATTTAATTGAATTACAGATTTTTTATTTAAATAAAAAAGACAATACCATCATCATTATCTCGTCATATATTATAGATACTAATATACTATTCGAATAAATTGAAATTGAATTATTAATTTAAATTAGTTATAACTCTCTAATAAATTTGGGAGACAATAGATGGTAATAACCATTTATTAAAATAAAATCTTAAGAAAACCAATAACCTATATTTTTTAATTTTTTAAATAATCTATTTTACAAATTTTTCTGGCCTTCCTATTTTTAACCAGATTGGTAACAATTAGACCTTATCTTAATAATTAAAAAATGTTTAATAGTGAAAATTGTTTATAATTCATTTTTTCTATGAATTTGTAATATAAGTTTATCGAAATAAAAATAAAGGTCTATTATTCTAGGAAAGATATGCCAATATTATATCAAATCTAGAAGAATATGTCTAAATAATATTTAAAGATTTTTTCTGAATTAATATCTTAAAATTTAAGTAAAATTATAAAATTATTAATATTTGCTATAATAAAAAATATATTTTACTTTCACTAAAAAATAAAATACCTTATTTTAACAAGTAATTAAATTTATTTATAAAAATAATAACATCAATGCAAATTTTTTTTAAAAAAAGCCTCAAATTGAGACCCCAACTTAATATTATTTAATATCATAGAGAGGATTTGTTTAAGGTGAAGTAAAAAAAGGGACAAATCTACTGATTGAATCTCAACTTGCTAATATTAAGGTAATTTGTCTTCAGTTTTCTCCAAAACCTAATAACAATATTAAGGTAATTTGTCTTCAGTTTTCTCCAAAACCTAATAACACAAATGTAGTGGTAATGCATATTTATGCTGAGTTAATTTATACTAAAATATCATGCAATACATAAGACCATAAACAAATTTCCACTATAGTAAGAGGAGATGAATATAATCCCATTCAAAAAGAATTTCAAATTGTTGAGGGCCTTTAGCACTTCTTCTGCATCCCATTATGCATGCTTCTAAAGTTGACTTTGTTATGCGCTCCATCCCTCCTTGGAATAGACCTAGTCATGGTAGATGTAGATTCAACTTGAATTTTCTTACTCGTGCTTTACATAAAGATTTTGAGACTATTCTTGTCCCTGAAGCTAGGGAGTCTAATGTTGGGGATTCTATAGAGGAACCTACTATTGAGACAAAGGACAGTTTCCACAGCTTGTGAAAAGGATTTCTCAACTCTATAATCTCCAATAATGCTGCTTGTTCTAATTTGATAGACCACTCTCCTCAATCAAAGGGTGACATTTCTTTACATGGGGGGATTCACTTGATCAATAGGGTTTCAGTGTCATACTTCTTGGTGGTTACTAAAAATGGCTTATCTTCCCCTATTGCACCTCTTCCTATGGGGCCATCTAATCCTCTTCATGTTCCACCTCAAACTGCTACTGATGCCTTGGTCGAGCCCTTTGATGCAGTGGATCTCACACCTGTTGCTCCTAGTGACCTTGTGTCTTCCCTGATTTCTACTCTATTGACTAATTGTCACCCTTTAGGCTCTTCTCTATGTGACCAATTTATTGTTCCTTCATTATATATCTTAGACAAGGTGGTTAGAGGTCCTAAGAATTTTTGGCTGTATGCTAAATGCAAGAATGTCCCCAACCTGTTCAACCACTATTCTAATTTTTACAAATCTTGGATCCCCTCATGTTCTGACTTTGTTGCCTTTCTTTTGGTGGATGCTTCTTGTGTTCCTTCCCTAGTCATGTTTGAGGACCTTCTGCTTGGTGATGTTCAAATTTGGGTCACCTCGGTGGTCCCTAAGTTGGTTATCCCAGACTCTCTACTACTAGAGATGGAAGAGGATATCGATAGCAAATCCCTAATCAACAAATGTGTGGGATCATCCATTTCTCCTTCAACCCTCTCTACTTGGGCATCGAAGGTTTGGCATTCCATTGGTCCTCCTTCCTTCTCCTTGCTACGTGATGGCTTCGTTTTGGTGAAAGTTTAGAGCTCAGCTGATAAGGATTTTGTATGGAACTTGGGGCTATGGTTTTTCAACAATTTCAACATTTTCTTCTACCCTTGGAGCCCTTTCTTCTCACTAGATTTGGTCCAACTCAAGGCTGTCTCGATGTGGCTTCAACTTCATTCTCTCCTTCTGATGATGAGGAATGAGTGCTTCATCAAGCTCTTGATGGATAAAGTTGGCACTTTCATAAAGGTTGATGCTACCTCTTGGAGCCTCATCTTGATCCATGTTTGTGCTTTCATTGACCTTTCTAAGCCTCTCCTTTTTTTGGTTAATTTGCTCTCTTTGTAGGGCTCATAGACTTATCATCTCAATTATGAAGGACTTCCCTTCCGTTGCTTCCATTTCCACCTCCCTGATCATCACATCATTGGATGTCCCTCCAAGCCCTGTCAGTGTCCTCAACAAGTCTAGAAGAGAAAAGAAGGGGAACTTGACCCATCTTTCAAGTGGCACAATCACATAAAGTTTTACTACTCCCCTTTCTCTCACTCAGAGATGATGACAAATGTTGTGGGATGTCCTGGACCTGCTCCCCCTCCCCCTCCCTCTCAATCTGCTGAGGACCCCCCTTCCTTGCCTTGGTACTTCCCTTCTATGGAATATCCCTTGCAGGAGATCCTGACCCCCCATTCAATCCCTCCTTGGGTGAACCCTCCTTGGTCTCACCCATCCACGCCTTGTAAATGACACGTGGATGTTGGAGTCCCTTTGAAGAAGAAAAGACATAGATCGAAGGTAGAATTACTAAGGGTGGAAGTGCACTCTCTCATATCCAATAGATCTCAATGGACCCTAGAAGACCTTCTTTCACAAGGGCAACAAGCAGTATTATCTTGTGGATAAGCCCCTCTAGGGGACAGTTTATAGAGATTGATCTTAAGGGATCTATTATTCTACTTCCTTTTTTGGGTGTTTGGGTGTTTGGTTTTCTATTTTGTTACCCCTCACTTTAGTTTCTCTATGGCTTTTGTGTCCTATATTTCTTGCTCTTCTAGGAGGTGGTGTCTTTCTGCTCCTTTTCTTTCTTCTTCCTTTTGTCCTACTATGGGGAACGGGCCCCTGTTTGTGTCCCATACTGGTTCATAGCTCCAGTCAAAAGTGTTTTACCTTATCTAATAAAAAAGAGGAGATGAATATAGCTCTAAAATCCATACAATTAATATTATCAAATGATAAAAAATTAGATACATACACAGCAACCATTTTTGGGAGATGAATATGGATCTAAAATCCATGCAGTCAATGTTACCTGATGGTGAAAAAGTAGATACATATACTATAATCATAGTCATTTTCGGATTTGATAGATTTATAATGTTTCTTAATTAGTTTCTATATTTTAATTAAGATAGATTTGATATGAGTTGAAATATAGTTAAAAGAAATATTTTTAATCATTATTGTTAAAAAATTAAATTTGTATGATTTTCTAGATGGCTGGAATGTTTCGGAGATCTCTCACGTGGAATTCCCTGTTTGGTCAGTGCTTCCTAAGGACGACCCTCCGACTCCGCCTCCATCTCCTGCAATGGTACCCTGTGCTTAACTATCTTATTAGTTATTTGTAGTTTCTCTTATCATGCTTTGACTAGCTATTTTTTGATATTTTGAGCTGATTGCTTCCTTCGGCATACAGTTTGGGCTATGATTTATCCGACCATATTACTTTGTAACCTTCTATGTTATATTTTATTATTTAATATAATGTGAAGCATTCCAATAATAAAATAAATACATAAAGTCATATATTTGTGTCACCAAAGTGTACAACAACATTTTAATGGCCAATATGAATGGAGTAAAGGAGAATAATATAGCAAGGAACACATTTTAAATTAGGAAGTGAAAAGAGACACTAAGTGGCAGTGGGAGTATGGTCGCAGTTAAATGCCAAATATTAAAAGTAGATAAAGATCATCTAGTGATTTCCCTAAATTGCTATGATTTATATTAATAATTATTTATGTTTTAAATGAAGAAATCTGTACAAATATTTATCACCCTCACTTTATTGTTTTTAAACAAGCAAAAAGAAACACTAAGTGGCAGTGAGAGTATGGTGGTAGTTAAATGCCAAATATCAATGGTAGATAAAGACCATCCAATGATTTCCCTAAACTGCTATGATTTATATTAATAATTATTTATTTTATAATATTTCTTGCCCTCCCTCTATAGAGTTGTGGAACTTGACATTATAATTATTTTAAACTTATATTTTAATAATCTCTAAAACATTTCCACTAATTAAAATGTAATTAAATATACATTTTTTAATAAATTCTATTAAAAAATACATAAATTAATTATTAGAAAAATTTAAAATTTTCAATATATAAAAAATAATTTTTTTTACTAATGGAGAAATGAAAAATAATAATTATAAAAAACATTTAAAAGTTTATTATTCTTAAAAAAAAATCCATATTAATATTATATTAAATCTAAAAGAATATCTTTAAATATATTTCTATATTAATATTTTATTTTTTTAAAAAACTATATAATTATTTAAAAAATAAATAATTTACATATTTTTATTAAGCAAACAAGAAATCCAAAAGTAAAACCTATAGAACCCTGACATTGCAGATCTAACAAGTCCATAACATAACAAAGAGTTCCTGTATATTTCAAAAATTAGCTGGTTGCCCCAAAAGCGCCAAATATTGTCAGGTTAGCAAATATTTATAACAGGTGTCAATAATTCAGCAGGCCGAAGGACGAGGTTACCAGAAGGGTCAACTTCACTGTACGGACACATCCAACTCCAAGCTAATAAATGAAGTTTTAGGACATTGAATTATTAACAGTGACCAGTCTGCAATCAATCTCCTCCACTGGAATGGCATCCCATTACTTATCATTTTTGTCATATCCTTGCAGAAAAATGTCAGAGTGATTGATAACCTGTACAACCGACTGGCTTGTTGTTCAGCTTTCTATAGGCCAAATATAGATAAAGACTCTCAACTCAAAAATAATTCACAGATTACAGATAACACGATATCACAACTACAATGTCCTCCACACATTCTATACTTCCATTTGAACACACACCCAACAAAAAGCACCCATCCAATTATATAGTCAGCAATCAACATTTATTGTATAGATACCAATCTTGTAGGATTACAATCAATGGAGTAGGGGATGGATATCTGCAACTCTTTTAGTTTATATGAAAAAATAACACATATGTCAAAACTATATAGATCTTATGCATGCATTCATTTGGTACTCCTGTTGAGTTTTCAAAGCTATAGATTATTGCATCCTGCTGCTGAATCATATGGACTTTGGATGGTAGCTTTTGTGTGTGAGCTCTGCTTTTCTTTCCAGTGGATTCATGATAAGAATATGAAATGGAAGTACATTGAGTATAAAGCATACCCAGAGAGACTTAAAAACAGGTGAAAATCGTAGTACTAAATAAGTTGAGATTTTATAGATTTATTGCTGGATATGCACAAATTTGTGTTTGTGCATTGATGAAAACTATGATGGTGAAAAATTATTTATGACGTTTTGTGCTGCAGATATGGTGGAGAATTTGCTTGCAAGCTCCCACCTGTGGACATAATTATCACTACAACAGACCCTTTCAAGCAGCCTGCTATAATGACTGCCAATACGGTTCTTTCAGTGCTTGCAATTGATTATCCTACTGAAAAAATTGCATGTTATGTCTCGGATGAGGGGCCTCTCCCATCACTTTCTACTCTCTGGTAGAAACACTAATCTTTGCCAAAAACTGGGTACCCTTCTGCATGAAATTCAATATAGAGACAAGGGCTCCATTTCTGTATTTCTGCAAAGAAATCAAGCTGTCTGATCCAGATTTTGTCAGAGAATAGCAGGATATAAAGGTGCTAGAGTATGATAAATTTAGCTTTTTAGTAGAATTCGACTGATAGATTATAAAAAATAGTTTTCCTCTAAGTGTATAAAAAAGCCTTTTTAACATTGTGGAGTGTTTTGTAGGGTGAATATGAAAATCTGCCGGAAAAGATTACTAAAGCGTTGGAGGCAGGACAAGTTTCATTAGATTCACTATCTCAGAATGCTACTGAAGGTTTTGTTTATAGAAACTCAGACTTAAGAAACCATTCCAGTATTGTGAAGGTGATATTGAGATATTATAAAGTTTACAATACAAACTTTTGGAACTGTCAATTTTTGGAGCATCATCTTTATTGAAATTGTTAGATTTTATATGGACTGTGAATCCAAACCCCATATGAACAATACTTGATATGTATCCAGGTTATACACGAAAACAAAAAGGGAGAGGGAAATGAAGATGATATTCTGCCCCACATGATATATGTTGCAAGAGAAAAAAAAACCTAAGGTTGATCATCACTACAAAGCTGGTCCTCAACCTTGCCAGAGTCCTCCTTCCTGGTTCTAGCCTTCTTAGACACGTTGCCCTCATCCTTCCCAACCTTATATTCCCTTTTAGTGGGAACCATTGTATCCACCACAGTCTCCCGGTTAGGGGTCACAAGTTTTCCACTGTAGTTCTTCAAAGAGTTAAGCTTGGAATAAGAGGTTGGGGTCCCAACAGGAGTACTACATTCTTTTATCCTAAGGCCCCCCTTCAGGTTTTTAGAAGAGATTTTGGGAGTCCCAATGGATTTTTTGTCTTTACCTTTGACACTAGGAGTCAGAGTCAATGGGTTGTCCTCAAACAAACAAACTTTAATAGGGTTCAGTGGGCACAAGGCCAAATGGAAGTAATACAACGTCAGGATGAGGCCTTGGTGAATGGGAATGAGAGGGGAGTTATGATTTTTAGCACAAGATTCCTTGGCCAGTTTAATGGAGTTTTCTAGAGAGGACAACAGAAAGAAGGAAAAATTGATCTCCATTCTATTCCTAAAATGATTGAGAAAGGCAAATTGGTAATGATAAAATACCTTGAATCTACCTTCAAGCATGGAGTATTTCATAATCATGAGGCAGATTTGCCCCCATGGCTTCAACAACGTCTCCCTTTCAAATCCCCCATGAAGCTTCACCACATTTTCTCCTTCTCTGAAGAAAATTGCCATATTTTTTGGGTCTGGCACCTTACTATGTCTGCAATGCTTTCTACCTTTTATGGGGAGCCCCGTGGCTTGCCTAATCACTTCCTCTAAGACTTTGAAACCAATGCCCCCTAAATGGACCTGTCTAGAATCTTCCTCTCAAGACTCCACAAACTGGAGAGACAGATTCTCATCATATCCATTCATCACCTCAAGGAATGGAGCCACATCTCCCTCTTGTATAATGTGCCAGATCGTAGGGTCCTGGTGGAATTCCTTAGCGGAGGTCGACTCAATCTTAACAATGTCGCCACCCATTTTCAAATCCTAAAAATCATGTAGTCAGAGAAAAAGATTAAAGGGAATGAAAGACTATTTAACAATATACCTTATAATATTAATAGGCCCCTCCAAGTACTTCCAGTGGCTCCGAGGCCATGAAACTCTAGAAATGATAGCGTAATAATTTTTGAGATTGGCATTACATTTTCCACCCTAGTTATCATCCTCAGAGAAGACCCACTCTCACCACCTCAAGCAAAAATGATGATCTCTTGAGACAGGGATTGTGGGGAATTGATTATTCCCGTGCCATCCTATCTTTTGATCATCACACCCTACCATCACGTGCCATTTCATCATCTTCTTTAGCCAATCTGTCTTATTATTAACCCATTCAGTAGTCTTTTGCTTCTTTAGTGTCCTTTCGAGCCAAGTTATCATTCGATCTGTCCATCTACCAATGTCTTGTGGTGATTTAATTTTGTTTAAGTCCATTTTCTAAATGATTTTTTTAACGTTTAGTTTTTAAATAAACTCTTATTTTAAGGTAAACATAGTTTTTTTTCATTAATGCAAAAAAAAAAACCAATTTAAGTATGGGATCCCTTTGTGGAAGTTCACAATCGTCTAACTCTACAAGAGGATTGTTTTTCATTTACCTTATATTGTTCCGTATGTTGTAAAATTCTAGCTCTTTCTGATTCAAAATGTATCTACATTCGGATGGAGATGATTCTATGTCTAGGCTCTCTCTCAATTTGCATTCCTTGTGGTGGTTGCCCATTCTTAAATTTTATGAATAGCTATTTGCTCTTGTGCATGGATGAAGAGTCGTTGTTCAGAAAAGGCATCAAAGTCATTTTTGACCTCTTTTGCAAACAAACTAGGGACTAAGTTACTTGGCAAGTTATTCATGTTCAGTTTAATTTGTAGGCTAGTGATCAAGATTCTATATTATAAATTCAAAACTCTATCTTTGAAGTGCATCTTCACATACTTGGTGTTTAATATCCCTCCCAATGGTAGATTGATTGGAAATGTCCCGTTGAGATGCCATTCTTCTAGTATCAATTCCAATTAGGTTGTCAATTCCTTTCCCCTTAGTGCCTTTTAGTTAATGCTCTCAATACCAAATGGAAGGTCAACTCCACAGAGCTAATTTGGAAAAGAAGATTTGAACATGTGTGGACTGCATTATTGAGCCTAAAGAAGCATACTTCCTTTATTGTATCCTAAACCATGAGCATCTAATTGATACTTGGTTGGTTCACATATCAATGGCTCATCTTGTTTGCTTAGTAAGCAACCACATAAGATATCTAAAATATGTGTTTTGGTTTTGTAATCATGCTTAGTTGGCTTGGCTTTGGATTCACACTCTTTTTCAAACCCTTTCATCCATTAATGTTCACCTAGAAGATGGTGCTTTTAGGGGACTTGATCATAATTCTTGTAAAATTCACATAGATTTGGCATATTTTTTGAGCTTAGATATTATTTCAATTATGGATAAAAATAATGATGTATTTTTTCTCATGCTTCTCTTGAAGAATATTTCCCTACTTCTACCAAGGTTAATGTTATATCTAATGTTATGCTTCAGAAACAAATAAGTTACTAGTTCATTTTTGGTTCGGGTTCAAGTTCAAAGAACTAGGTTCACCGTTATGACGATTTTTTTCTTTGGGTTCATTTTGGGTTTGTCCATACGAAAAATATGAAAAATATAGAAATTATAGCCTATCACATAGGAAATTAGTGACATTGTCATTAACCATGTCAATTTTTTCCTTGGGTTCATTTTTCTTTTATTTTTCCTTTCCTTTTAGGGTGTATAAATGTGTTTTTTATTATTTAAATTCATTGATTTTGGTGAAAAATGACCAAAATATTAAAAAACATCAGGTTTTGATATTTTTATTGTAATTTCCTATAGATTTGTGACCCCAACACCCAGTGTTTGTCCCTGGGCACCTAGGTTTGCCTAGGTTCTTTTGGCTATAGAGCCCAGGTGAACCCAAGTGCCTAGGGATGGACCCTAGGCATTGGGGTTTCTGAATCCAATCTATTCATGTTCTCGATGCACTCCCAACCTTCCAACACCTACTAAATGTCATGAACCAATAACTTAGAGAAATAGGGTCAAATAGAGAAAGTTAGTTTAGAGGTGGAACACCTCTAGACTATATTGGATCATTGGGGGTGTGCCCCATGTGATGTTAGTTAGGTCCCTCCTAATTATCCTAACTATCATTCATCTCCATGGGATATATTCATATAGTAGGTGAAAACCCACTCTACAGTCAAACACCATAGTGGCTCCCCTTAGTGGTGTTTTCCAACACCACTTATGAGTCCTCCTACTACTGGTGGTTCTGGGTGGCCAGCATGCCCACAAGGGAAGTTTTTTCATCTATCACTTGCCATTTATCCCTCCCAATAGGAGGCTCTATAGGACAAAGATAAATAAAAATATAATGATGGTTAGGATCCCATGCCTAATACAACAAACTCACTTGCCGAAAGTTGCTAGGGGGGGTTGAGGGGATAAACTAGATGATCCACCACCTCCTCCACTACTGCTTATTGCTCCAATTGCTCAATTTTTTTGTTTTTCTGTTACTTTTATATGGCCCTTGTTAATTGTATTTTTTATTTTTAGGGTTGAAAAGCTTATTTAGCTAGTTAATTTGTTATTTCTTGGCTTTCACTGATGTGTTTTCCATGGAGTGTGATTTATCTATTCATTTTTTTTTTTTTTTTTATAAATAGCTTTATAAAATAGTGTTTTATTAATATATTAAAATAACTTTTTCAATCCCCCCCAACCAGGAAAAAAAAAAGAAGAAGTAATCTCAACTATATAATACACATGCCATAACCATTAGTTCCTTCCAGGTTGTACCTTAACCTTGGATTGGTGTATAAACTTCCTCTTTGTAAAAAATTATGTTTTCAAAGATTTTATGAACATTATTTTCTAGTTGTTGAAGTACATATTTTGTATTGAATTTGCTAAGTTGTAGCATTAACATTATTTATTGTATTTCCAGACAAGGATATCTAGAGTAATGACAAATTCTCCTTATATTCTTAATTTGGATTGTGATATGCATGTAAATAATCTAAAATTCGTACAACAAGTTATGTGTTTCTTCCTTGACTATCCATCTGAAAAAGAATGTGGCATTTTACAATTTTCATAGTTATTTTATGGAGGCCTTCAAGATGACCCTTTAGAAATCAACAAAAAGTACTCTTGAAAGTAGGTATATTACAAGTAATAATCTATGTATGGGACCATACTACTTATGGGTTGTATTTTCTTAATGTGCACTGTAATTTTATTGGTATTCAAGAGGACTCTCATGGGAAATTTTAAATTAGATGCAGATAACAACCAAAAGAATGAATGGAATCCAAGGTCCCTTGTATTTTGGAACATGATACTTCCATAGATGGAAAGTATTGTATGGATTACTGCCTGCAACAAAAAAATAAAATAGACAAGGGAAAGGAAGGATATACTTAATTTGGTATTCTTTCAATTAGTTTCAATTGAGATATATATACATAATAACACAACTTTTTATTGCCTTTTAGCAGACTCTCACCAATTTTCATCCTCTTGTTTTTAGGAGGCTTTAAGAAATATATTCGGTGAATCTTTTGCTCTTACAACATCTGCTCAGAGCATTATCTAAGACACTAAATTCCAAAGCCATTCTTCTCCTTCATTCCTAGTAGAGGATGCCTTGAATGTGGCCAGTTGTAGCTATAAAACCAAAACTACATGGGGCCAAGAGGTAGCCTTACCCCTTTTATTTAGATATATCATTATATTTAAGTGGTAAATTAAGAAGAACATTGTAGTTCTCATCCCCTACTTCATGTGAACTACTTAACAAACAAAAGTGTGTGTGTGCAACACACGCGTGTGTCTACACACACACACACACACACACACACACACACACACACACACACACACACACACACACACACACACACTAAAATGAAATAAAGGAGAATACTGTGTTCTTTTACGTTACAACTTAAATATAATGATATTGGACAAAGTTACACATTTATAATCATAGCCTGAGATCAACGTCATTTGTTAAAGTTGTGATTCCATTTAGACATGGTAGTAGTAATTTTAGAGTCATGGCAACAACCCCCTATGTTTGATGAGAAAAACTATGATGTGTGGATCATCAAAATGAAAACTATATTCAACTCTCAAGAGCTATGAGAGTTGGTTGAAGTTGGGTATAATGAGGTTGTAGACATGGCAGACTTCAATGCTTTGACCCAAGCACAAAGGAATGTGCTAAAGGAGAATATGAGAAAGGATGCTAAGGCAATCAACTATATACAAATGGCCTTGGCTGATTCAATCTTTCCTAGGATAGAAGAAACTGTCCATTCTAAGCAAGCATGGGACATATTGCAAAATGTCTATCAAGGGAGTGACAAGGTAAAACTTGTCAAGTTGCAGCTCTTGATAAGAGACTTTGAGACCTTGAAAATGAAGGTGAATGGGTCTATCAATGACTTCTTCACAAGAACAAAGAACATTGTCAATCAAATGAAAATATGTGGTGATACCCTTGAAGATCATTGGATCATTGAGAAGGTGTTGAGGAGCCTTCCAATTAGATTTGACCCTATAGTGGTTTCAATAGAAGATTCAAAGGATTTGAAGCAAGTGACGGTGGATGAGTTAATGGGTTCTTTGCAAACCCATGAACAAAAGTTGAATAAGTCAACTACCTTCTCCCATGAGCAAGAATTCAAGACAAATGTGAATTTGAAAGGAAGGGGGAGAGGATAAAACAATAGAGGAAGAGGAAGAAATTGTAACAGTCATGAAGGTGGAAGGCATAGCCATCAAGAGTCACATGGAAGAGGAAGAGGAAGGAGCAACAACACTTCTAGAGGTGGATCTACACAGAGGTATGATAAATCTAGCATCCAATGTTATTATTTAAAGAGGTATGGACATTATGCTAGTGAGTGTAGAAAGAAAGAGTATGATATGAATAGGAAGAATTCAAATTTCTCATATATACAAGAGGCTAAACCTAGTAGGAATGAGAAATGAGGAAGCTTATTTATAACATGTAGCATTGCTAAGCAATGTGGCAAAGAGACATGGTACTTGGATAGTGGTTGTAACAACCGCATGAGTGGGAATAAAGAGATGCTCAACCACATAAATGAGTCAATAAAATCAGAGGTAAAGATGGGAAACAATGATAAGGTTCATGTCATGGGAAAGGGAGACATTTAGATCTACACCAAACAAGAGGACAAAAAGAAAATTCATGATGTTATAATATGTACCCAGGTTGAAACACAACCTTATCAACATTGGGAAGCTTATGAAAAATGGGTATAAGGTTAGATTTGAGAATGGTGAGTGCATCATCTTTGATAGGAGTGGCTGTAATAGGTAGATTGCAGTAGTCAAGATGACAACCAATCAAATGTTTCCATTGAGAATGTAAAGTGAGCTCGCAACAATGTTCAAAGTAGTGATAGTAGATGAGTATACTCTTTGGCATATTAGGTACATGAATTTGAGATTTGGAGAGCTGAACCTTCTTCACAAGAGACACATGGTGAAAGGGTTGCCCCTTATAAAATAACCAAACAAGGTGTGTGAAGGATGCATATTAGGGAAGCAACATAAGAGTGCATTTCCCATGGGTAAATCATGGAGAGCTAGAGCTCCTTTAGAATTGATACATTTAGACTTGTGTGGTCCAATGAAGACCCCCTCCTTATCAAAGATTGTCTATTTCATGACATTCATAGATGATTACAGCCATAAGATATGGGTGTACTTTTTGAAGAATAAATCATAAGCATTTAAGACCTTCAAGCAATTCAAGGCCATGTTGGAGAAGTAAAGTGGCCACTACATCAAGATTTTGAGGATGGATAGAGGGGGAGAATATATCTCCAATAAGTTCATGAATTTTTGAAAGGTTCATGACATAAAGAAGAAATTTACAGCTAGGTATACATCGCATCAAAATGGTGTGGCTGAGATGAAGAATAGGATCATCCAAGAGATGATAAGGAACATGCTAAAGGCAAAGGGTTTGCCTAATGATTTTTGGGCTAAGGCTGTAATAATAGCCATGTATTTGTTGAATATATGTCCAATGAAGAGTGTTAGGGATGTGATCCCTCAAAACTCTTGGAGCAACCAAAAGCCAAGTGTGGAACACCTTAGAGTGTTCAGTTGTGTAGCTATTGGGTTCCCAAATCCGTCTAAGAATAGGCTCCATGCCAGCATAATACCCATCTAGGTGTGAAGCAATCACTTGTCACGATTTTATTTTCCATTTAGTAGTGCGAACTGGTAGGTGGCTAATAAATCCTTTTTGAATCAATCATCATTGGGAAGCAGGTGCATGGGATAGTGACTACTCATTAAAGATAAGTGTAGTAGAGATGGAAAAATGAGTACCTTTAATGCTAGATCAGTTATAAACATGCCCCATTTCCAATGATCCCAAGATGCTTTGAATCTTCATAAAAGCAAGATGAGTTCTGTTGGAGAGGGAGAGATGAATGGAGTAGCGAAGCCCTAGTGGATCTGATATAGATGTTTGCCATTAGCATTAGAACTTAGTTCATGATGCCTTTGATGCTCCCCATTGTAACACCCAAGCTCAGCTATGAACCTCTAGGCCTTTATCATCTTAAGTCAAGCTTATGCTCAATTTTATAGACTTATATATGTATTGTTGTTAAGCTCTATTAATGATAGATGTTTTGTGCAAACATGTAATGGATTGAATGCTTTAAGTCTATAACATGTATATTGAGATATCACAAGATTCTAACCTATTAATCTATGGCATGTTTTTAACCCATAAGGACTCCCACACCTAATATAGGAAAATATCGAAGTGTGGGTAATACCTTACACCTCGTAATGATACCTGTGACTAAGTGAAAACCACATCTAAGTCCCCAATCTAATACCATGTTGCCCCTCAAGTGCCTAAATGCCACTGAGCCTATGAAACCCAAGGCTTACACTAACCAAAGTATCTAAAGGATAGAGTTGTGCCATGCCACATCTCACCCATCATAGATCCTGATCCCTTCTCTACTGTACTTCAGGTGAGAACATGAGGCTTTTGCCTTATGCAAAGTGATGCCAACATAGTTGAGTGTTAAATGTTGAGAGTCATAAGAATAGTCATGGATTGCACCCTATTGGAACAAGCCTAAATTTGACCTGGACATCTATATAAATGCATGATTAGGCCCATAACTAAAACACCTACTTTTCTATAACATTTTACATCCATTACCAAGACACTATTGAATTTTGTTTATGTAATGGTCCACTAGGACAATGCTCTAACTCTCCCTTGAGAACATTGAGCACTAGATAGAATGAGTGAAAGACAAATTTTCACTAAGGCATCCAACTTGTAGAGGATAGATCCCAAGTAAATGGGTTCATAACCACTTATATGATGCCCTATATGAGGTTTTCTTTTATGAACTAATAGAGTAAGTGTATTGATGTTTGGCTGCTTATGTGACCCATAAAAGTCAAATATATGGACAAGACCTCGAGTGGATGAAATACATCTTACAAAGGCTTGAGAAATAAAACATAACTTGGACTAGAGATGTAGACAAATGGTGGAAAGGGGCATTGAATAGCCACATGCTTGAGTTTATAGTATCGATGTACTCCTACCCTGATGAAGTAGAAATTTAGTTCTTACGTAAACATAGAGGCACATTTGTTAAATAACTCAATACCAAGATTAATAAATTGATGGTGGATTATGAATTTGAAATAATGAGGATGGAAGGCTAAGGTCCTCTCATTTATGAGCAGTGCAACGAAGAAGAAGGGGATGTGTAGGTGAGGTGAAATGGAAGGGGACGATCAGATTGACACTTAAGGGCTCAAGAGATAGGCTTATAATAAGAGGAGGCATGGGATGATGGAGGATATAGAACCTAGAAGTGCTGAGAGGACCTGTAGCGAGTGGGAAAGGTATGGGGAAGGATATCTTGAATGGAAACCATGCCCAGAAGAAGAAGCCCTTAAAGCCATAGAACAAGCTCCATAGTTGATGGGTGAATGCTCAAGGTCCCTTCAGAACTTAACCATTGGAGACACATTGGATGCACATACCCTTTTGAACTTGTGGTGAAAGCTCATGTGCTGGATCCCCCATAGGAAGATAGAAGATTAACAATTAACCTCATTATTGACTTATACTTTGATTATATTATAGATTTAGACCAGAACTTTGTGATTAAATAAGTCATCCTTTATGAGGTGGAAAGTGAAGATACATTTAGACCTCAAGGCACTAGCTCGACTAGATATAATGTGAGCATAAACACCGTAGTTTAGCTAGTGTCAGCTATGCAATCTAGGAAATAACCCATAAAAAGTGGCCCTACACCATTAGTTGGTAGTAAAATGCCATAATCTTCTATGGCACCAAAAGTAACCATGGGACTAGCATCTGGAATAGTGGCTGGAGGCTTTGGAGGACCAATGCAAAGACAAGCACCAGGAGGAAAAATGCCTCATGAACCCATTGCTCCCTAACCCCACATTTATTATTAAGGCATGGAGATCGCCATAGAGCATGTGATCAATTATGAATTATAATTATGTGCTTGGGGAATAACCCAATTTAAGTGCAAGGTAACCCAATTTGTGATAACTTTATTTGATCATGCCCATACTTGGTATAGGGAGTTTGATCCTAACTAGGATATGGTTGATTATGACACCCTAAAGGAATCTTTTTTGAAAGAGTTTGATATACTTCATTTTGAGTAGCAAAACATCACCACACTCAAGGAGATCAACTAAGGATTATAAGAGAGCATGCACTTGTACGATGCTAGATTCAAGAATCTCCTTTCCAAGCTCCCTTATTATATTCAGCCCTCCTAACATTTACAATGGTTTGTTGGAGGATTGTTAGTAATTTTTAGAAGGGTGTTATCTATGAAAACATTCATAGTCCCTCGAGAAACACTTGAAACCATGCTCAGGGTTGAGCTGATTAAGAACATTGATACAAGCATCAACCCATTCATGGAGGCACGTATTACATTTATGGCCTCTCAACTATAAAAGTTGACTGCTAGTTCATTTTAAGATGCTCAAAGTGGGTTGTGGTGTACCGATTGCGAGACAGAGGGTCATAATAGAAATAACTACCCTTAGAGGAATATGCACACACTAATTTTTAGATATGAATTTTATCATGAGGTGCATGATGTTCACAAATTCCCTTTGTTAAAATGTGCTAGTCAAGTCATCACAACCCTCTATTGCAAGTTGTGTGATGCCTACACTCACACCATAGTTGACTACTAAGTAATTGATGAAATGCACCAAAACATGGAGAGAGGTGCGTAATAGACAACTACAATAGTTAGAGGGTAGGTGAATCAAGGAAATGAGGGTTATGGCCAATGGAACACTAGCTATGAGAACCACAAAGGTGCCAGAGGGTGAGGTAGAGGATGTGATGGAGGAAGATTCCCACCATGATCATGTTACAAGTATGGGTTGAATGATCACTATCAACGTGACTACCAGACAAATCCAATGTGTAGGTATTATTGAGGACCACATTTAGCTGAGGAATGCCCTGACTTGTATAAAAAATTGACCCAAGAAAAACTAGGCACCGAAAAAGGTGTAAGGATGATCAGACATGAGCCTATAGAGGAAAAATGGGCTTCAAAGGTACATCTAGCATGCATAGAGTCAATTAAAGTACATGTAACTACTTAGAGTGGACTCACCACTCAACTACCAATTACACCAATACCAGAGTTATGCTTGGAATATGAGATATCAAGCTAGCCTTACCCAAACCCTGCATGCTAAAAATATGTACTACAACAAGCCACGAGTGTGATCCAAAACTTGCAAGGAGAGATCCAACTGGCACGATACTTAGAAGTGCAAGCTACTACCTCTTACAAAAATCAAGATGGCTAGGAGGCTTGAGTACAAGAGCTGATGGAGATCTTACACCTCCTAAAAATATAAGGGATGTTGCCCCTATTAAATAACTTAATTCTAAACCATGTAGGATAATAGTCTTTTGATGTTGCCACACCATGCATGGAAATGGTGTAAGAGGTTAGGCACACATAGAACACAGAGTATGACCAAAAAATTTTAGTGAATGCCACCATTTATGGATGGTTCATCTGTGAGGTCCTAATCGACACCAGTGCCAAGGTCAATATCCTAACCAAGAATGCATGGGAAAAGATGGGTAGGCCAGCCTTGAGTCCTCCCCATGTACTCTTCATGGACAACAAGACTCAAGCACAACTGATCAAAATTTTGAAGGGCACCATTATAGATATTATGGGCACTAAATTCTATGTCGCTTTTAAGGTTATCGAGTTAGCTGAAGAAGATAACTATCCATCACTTCTAGGAAGGCATTGGTTTTATGCCAATAATGTAGATATGTGCTTCAAGAAGCGATATATGACCTTCAAAAATGTTAAAGAAAGGGTAGTGATTCCACTTTCAAGTGACCAAGGACCCCCCATTGTGAAGAGAATTAATCTAGAAGATGAGATCAACCATATATATTAATCTAGAAGATGAGATCAACCATATATATATATATATAGGACCCCTCATTGTGAAGATAAATATGGTTGATCTCATCTTCTAGATTAATTCTCTTCACAATGAGGGGTCATATATATATATATATATATATATATATATATATATATATATATATATATATATATATATATATATATATATATATAACATCATCGCATAAGGCACTAAGAATTTCAACCCTTCTAATCAAGGAGTGATCTCTTGGCAGGATGGGTAGTTAGCCTCAACACCATTGCTATCACTTGTGATTGATGGGTGGAAGAGGCTTATGAGGCTAGTGGTCATAGATGCTGCATGGTGCATGTAAAATCACCAAATCCTGTGAGGACTGGCTAGGTCCACATTGATTACACTCCAAAATGATGGGTATCATTATAGGAAGAGAAAGGAAAGAAGATACTCTGCCTGAGCAAAGGCAATCTTACAATGTTCTCAAAAATTTAAGGGGACAACCTAGTGAAAAGGTATGTCCATAACCTTGAAGCATGCATCCCCAAAGAGATAGACATAATGGGCACACTAGTGTTTATCTTGAGAAGCACTATTATGTATTGGTGGGTAACATAAAGGTCTAATTTGCCAACTTGGCTAGAAGGAAAAATGGCCATTTACACTATATTTGAGAGGAATAACAAAAACTTGGATATCTTAGCATACTCTAGTGACTTTGACCTCATGGTACATGTGAAATAATGTGAAGAGACATGGAATGATTGTGGCATGATTAACCCAAAGAACTTATGGGTACACACCTTCTATAAAAATTGAAGACATGGGTGCAAGCATAACATGTGGTTAATGGGACACGCTGAGAGACCACCAATTGGGATGCCCTTAAGGAGAATTTTATGCACACCTTCTCCTTCTCCTCAAAAAACCTAGAATTGGTCAAGCCACTACAAGTGATTTGGAGGGTAGTGTTTGAGGACACCACCATCCTCAAAGGGCACTTGAAAGACATGTTCGGGGTAAAGGGGATGGTGTTCTCAAATTTATTTGAGGAATGAAATCTCAATAGTGACTCGATTAAAGAAGATGATGAAACTTAAGAGTGCTACTAGAAAACACTGACCAATAAAATAAAGCTCATATGACAATCAAATGATATCACTCTCGGTGAAGAAAACCCCATTCATATTTGCATAGAGATAACATAAGAAACTTAGCAAGTTGAGGAATCACATTAGGAGAAGAATGAATCATATTGTGCACCACTAAATACCATCAAAGTGGACATCAATGTAGAAGGAGAGCCCAAGATGGCTACTCTAGGTGCGGAGCTGACACACATAAGATGCCTATTGGTCTGATGCGGAGCTGACACACATCATAAACCTCTTGATGGAATTCCAAGACTTGTTCCCTAGGACTTAGCAGGATATGAAGGGCACCCACCCATGCCTTGGGAATATGAGCATAAATCTAATTGATGGTGCAAGACTGGTAAAAAATCATCCCTACAGGATGAATCTTAACCTCTGTGCCAAGGTCAAAATAGAGATTGATGAAATGCTAGATGTAGAGGTCATTTACCCTATTCAGGAGTTTGAATGGGTGAGCCCAATGGTGATAAGTATCAAGAAGGATAGGTGAATTTACATTTGCATCAATTATAGAATGTTGAATGCCACCTACGTCAATGACCTCTTCCCAACTTCATTCACTGATGAAGTCTTGGAAGGCGTCATAGGTTGCAAGATCTACACCTTCACTAATGGGTTCTCTAGCTACCACCAAGTCTATATTGAGGAGGAAGACAAGCCTAAAGTAACCTTTGTAACTAAATGGAACTATTTTTATTATAACATGATACCCTTTGGACTTAAGAATGCACCATCCATGTTTTCTAGAGTCGTCATCATCACGTTCAAAGATTCATCAATAGGTTCCTTTAGTAAATGATTGGACAGTGTATGACTTTGTCAAAGACCATTATGATAATCTATGCCTAATGTTTGAAAGGTGTAGGTAGCTTCAAATATCCTTAAACTTGAAAAAGTGCATCTTCACAACACCATTTGGAACCCTATTTGAGAACATCATGTGTAAGGATGGTTTAGATGATCATATTAAATTCATATACAGTGAACCAAAGAATTGAAATAGCCTTAGGTTCTTAAAAAAGGGTAGAAAATTAACAAAGGTAGAGCATAACTATACTACAATCGATCATGAGGCAGTCACCATGGTCTATGCCCTGTAAAAATTTAGACAATATTTATTGACAACCCCATTCATATTTTTCATGGATAACGAGGTGCTTAAGTACCTCATGAATAAGCCCATTCTCCATGGGCACATTTGCAAATGGATCATTCTATTTCAAGAATTCTAGTTCTTTATTATTGTCAAGCCTAAAAAACATAACTTAGGGCTAGACCATTTATCCCTATAGACTCTAGTGATGTAATAGTTCCAATTGAGGATGATATGATGAATTTGCAACTATAAAAAATATAGCACACCCCTGAGGACTTGGCAGAGATAACCACCTTTCTAACATCTAGATCAGTGCCCTAAATAATGACAATAAAATAAAAGAAATAGCTCATAGTTCACGTTGCCTCTTTTTAGTTTATCAGCAAGGAACTGTATAAGTTGGGTTGAGATGAATTTTTTCACCGATGTGTCTTGGAGCATAAAAGGGAATCCATCCTACATGAAGCATATGAGGGGATAGAAAGAGGCCATTATGCAGGAGAAACAATGGCATGCAAGGTGTTACAGTTAGGCTTGTGGTGGCCAAGTCTATTTTAAGATGTAAAGGACTATGCCAAGGCATGATGTATATGCTAGCGCATAGGGCAGCCCAACCACTGGGATGAAATGCCTCTCATTCCCATTCTTTCCCAAGTGACATTTAAGAAATGGGCCATTGAGTTTTTGGGCCCATTAACCCCACAACATGACACATAGGTGTGAGGTACATTCTAGTGGCCATTGACTATTTCACCAAGTGGGCCAAGGTAAAGCCAACTAAAAATTGCACAACTACTATAGCCATAAGGTTTATATGGGAAAACATTATAAGTCGGTATGGGTGCCCACTCAGCTTGACTAGTGATAGGGGCACACACTTCATAAATGAAACTATGTGGATGTTGTTAATAGAGTACATGGTGGTGTACCATAAGATAATGCCTTACCATCCCAAAGCAAGTGGCACAGCTGAGGCATTCAATAAGATCCTAGGGATGTGCCTCATAAAGATATGTGATGTTGGTCACAAGGATTGGGATGATTGAGTGTTGAATATTTTATAGGCATATCTCAGAACCTACAAGCACCTGAACAAGGTTACACCATTTCAACTGGTGTTTGGTGTTAAGGCGATCCTACCGATGGAGTTATTGGTGACATCATTGCATATCACATGCATTGGTTGGTTATATGACCAAGAGTCACTAAATGTAAGGGTGGAGGACTTGGATCATTTAGATAAGACACACACCCATGTAAAGTAGATCCAATAGATAGAAAAAGTGCACTAAAAGCTATAACATGACAAATATATAAAGCATAAGGTGCTAATAGAAGGGGCATTCATTTTTTTGATGAATCCAAATATATCAGGCACCTAGGCAAGTTGTAGATAAGATGGATGGACCCATATATCATCCAAAACATCTTCGAGATTGGCACATGTAAGTTGCACATGTTTTTAGGTGAAATGCTTCCTGGGCATTTCAATGATAACCGATTGAAGTTGTATTGGCAATAGGTTGGAACTTTCACCATCAAACACCAACTTCTTGGTCATGATCTAGTTGTATTGAGTGACCAAAATATAGTTTGGCATAACCCAAAAAATTCTTGTTTGTTGTGGTAGTGAATAAGTGGCACTTTGAGGCTATAAGTGCAACATTTTTAGTATTTTCATGCATAAATTCTAGTCAGGTGAGTCGAGCATAGATGATCTCCAAGTGCCTAAGGCCAAACACGTAATTTATGGGTGCATGAAGTTTGCCAGTGTGATATAAGGTGCACCAGATCTTTGTGCACAAGGTTCAAGAAGTGAGGTATCTTTAGACTACAAAAGGGCTAGTTTGGTGCTTTTAAGCATAATTCCAATTAGGTGAGTCAAGTGAGGCTATTTCCTAAGAACCTATGCTAGACACAAAACCAGAGCATATATAAGGAACCAAAGAGTTGAACTAGAGAAACCCTATTACAATAAGACCCTAAACACCCCTCAATGCCAAAAGTGGATGATTGTGTAGAGAAACAAATTATGTTCCCTATGAGATTAGCATAGGAAAGAAAGGGGCATGATTGGAGCAAGAACTAGAAAATTATAAAATAAGGTGATGCTAAGGCATCCATTAGTGGCACATGAAGCTCAAGAGCTGAACATATAGTCATAGACCTCATGACTGTGTGAAGTGTCAATGAAGATTGAAGGCTTCAACAAGTTCAACAGACTGAGGTTCAACCCCAACATATCTATAATGGGTAAAAATTGGATGAGCTCAGGCCCATAATAGGTGTAAAAATATGCCAAGAGATCTCAACTAATAGCAAAATCCACTATTGCAAAAATAACAATACCTTGAGTAGAAGGGGTGAGCATCACCCAAATTGATTTGGAAGTGCTCAAGAAGATGTTCTGCCAGGATATGTAGTTTCCCAAAGAAGTGTTGATAGGAGAAAATTAGGTGTCATTCATACACAACTTCCACCTGAAAGAGTAAAATCACTGAATCTCTAGCAATGTGAATGACCTAGTATAAGAATAGTTGGTAGATAGAGGTTAAAAAAATTCACAAGGCATAACACTCTTCGATGTACTATCTAGGATAAGGTAATGACCACTAGCATAATGCAACTCTATGAGTTGCCAATTTTCAAAAATCTAGAAGAACTTGTACAGTTCCTCCTCTCACATGTCCACAAGGATAGATTCTAGTTTGTAGGGAGGTGCATGAGGCTTCCGTAAACCTCATCGATTGAATCCCTAGACTCCCAAGCTCCAACATACACATCCACTAGATGATGGTAGATGATTATGAAGTTAAAAGGGTCAGGAAGCTCCTAGGTTACTACAAATAAGGCTTCATGTTCCTAATCAGAGACATCAACAATCTTTGGATGAGGGAAGTGGCATGCCTTGTGAGTTTTAAACTATGCCCAGGCAGACGGTGGGTGGATGTGACAAAAACCTACCTATGCATCATGTACCACATGGTGTAGGGGATGAATTTTAACATTGCTAAGCTCATCATAGAGGACATGATCAAGAACATGCTTGAATGCCACATAGTTAAAGAGACATTCCATTAGGGTTCCATGTTGATCCTGATTGTAATAGTGGAGATTAGTGTGCTTGATGGTGATGAAGACAACTTGTGGGTCTTCCCAGTGCACAATGACTCCCTTGCACTCAAGTATCAAAACTTAACTTTCCCCCTAATTTCACCCTGAAGTATAAAGCACATGTAATGGGATGGTTCACCTAATACATTGAAGCTTTTAAAGAAGAATAGTGCATCCCAGAGAAACTTTCATAGAGTTTGTTTATAGAATAATTTTTTTTCATGATGAAACACTTTTGCATCATTCAATTGGTGCTCAAAGATAGGAATTGCTCTAGTTGGCTAAAAATACCTTATGAATTTTAAACCATGTATTTTAGAGAGATGTTGTGTAGAATCCCCAATGCACATCAAGTAGATATCCTATTAAAGACCATGGATGTATAAATACATAGGTTGAGGTGGTAATATATAAATGTAGGGAGCAAATCAATTGAGGATGAGGAGGATGATTTGAATGCCACAAACATCTATCCCCTCGAGAGCGAATTCATCCTTGGGAACATTCACATGATCTTCTATGAGATGAAGCCAAGGAAGAAAGGTGCACCCATGTGCAAAGATAATGAGATATCCCTTAAGGTCGGTGAAGAAGGAGAGTTGACACCAGTGGCACTAAGCAAATCCCCTTAGAAGAAGTGGGGAGAAACCTTGGTAGAAATATAGGAGTACCTTCATTTGAAGATCACCTTAGAATATGACGTTGCCCCTTCTATGACAAGGAATAAACACATGGTCTTCATGCTAGGAATTACCTCACCCTAGTTGAGGGAGAAGAAAAAGAAGAAGTCCAAAGGGCCAGTGGTGATGGCCACAATAACCTTGGAAGAGATGGAGGTATAAGAGGTGCAAGAGGAAGAAGAAGCACAGTGGGCACAAGAATAAAAAGGAGGAGGATGGATGAAAGTCTATATCATCCAAGAAGAAGAAACCAAGGAAGAACCCAAGCTGGAGGAAGAGGAAAAGTTCAAGGCCATGAGATTAAAATTAAAACTAGTCAAGTGCATGGAGGAAGCGAAGCCATCCCTCCTAAATGGCGTCGACACTTCAAATTTTTTAGAGGTTGATAAGATATGTACATTGATGGAGCAAATGTTCCCAAGGTTTAAGGTACAATCCATGCTATAATAAGAAAAGGACCCTTGTAGAGGTATAACATAAGATCTCATCATGAAAATCAATGAAGTGGAAGACCTCTTCATGATGTTGAAAGAGGGTACAAAAGCAGCCAATGTAATCTTTTACAACTTCTCTACCTAGGTGTCAGTCATTGATGCATGCCTAAAACAATAAAAAGGGGATAAGGATGCACTGATGGAATAGACATACATTGTGATCAAGAATGACCATGCTCAAATATTATCATAGGTCAACATTTTGAGAACCTAGATCAAGACCCAGGAGCATGACCTGGAAGAGCTCTTCTGTGTACTACAAACAAAGGCATGCGATTAAGGAGAGATCCTCGACAGAGGCATAGCCAAGGAAAAGGAGAGGTTATAGGCCATTAAGAGAGAATTAGATAAAATAGACGTCCTCACCCTTAGTGCCACCTCCATAGAAGTAGATAATGCCAAAGAAGCAATCACACTCACAATTCAGGGTTTTGAGGACTTTAGGGTAGTACTAAAGGAGTGTGCACCCAAGTTTACGAAGTTAAGGCACTGGAAGGTTAGTCTAAGGATAGATTAATGTTTTTAGATGGGGTAATTTTGGGCCCTAAATCCATCTAAGTATAGGCTCTGTGTCAACATAGTAGACATCTAGGTGTGAATTAATCACCTTTTGTGATTGCTATTTTGTCATCTAGTAGTGCCAGATGGTAAGTGACTAATAAATCCTTTTTGAATCAATCATCATTGGGAATCAAGCACATGGGATAGTGACTACTCATTAAAGATAAGCATAGTGGAGATGATAGAATGAGTACCTCTAGTGCCATCTTAGTGATCAATGTGCCCCATTCCCCATGATCCTAAAATGCTCTAAAGCTCTATAAAAGCAAGTTGAGTTCAATTGGAGAGGGAAAGATGAATGGAGTAGTAAAACCATAGAGAATTGGATATAAATGTTCACCATTAGTGTTATAACTTAGTTCAGGATGACTTTGATGCTCCCTATTGTAATGCCCAAGCTCACATATGAGCCTTTGGACCTTTAACAGCTTAAATCGAGCTTATACTCAGTTCTATGGACTTATATATGTATTGTTGCTAAGCTCTGTTAATGATAAATGCTTTATGTAAATGTTTAATAGATTTAATGCTTTTAGTCTATAGTATGTATATTTAACTCTCATGAGCTTCTAACCTATTCATCTATGGCATGCCTATAACCCATAAGGACCCCCATCCCTGATATAGGAAAATCTCTAAGTATGGGTAAGACCATGTGCCTCGTAATGATACTTGTGACTAAGCATAGACCTACGTCTAAGTCCCCCATATAGATACCCTATTTCCCCTTAAGCACCTTAATACCATTAAGCCTATGAAACCCAAGGCTTGCACCTACGAATGCACAACCATAGTTGCACTAACCAAAGTATTTAAAATATAGAGTTGCACCATGCCACAACTAGCCCAATATAAACCTCAATCCCTTCTCTACTGCACTTCAAGTGAGAATATAAGGCTTACACTTTATGCAAATTGATGCTAACATAGTCAAGTGTTAAATGTTGAGCACCATAATAATATTCGCAACCTACGCCCCATTTAAACATTCCTAAATCCAACCTAGATAGTTATATAAGCACATGACTAGGCCCATGATCGAAACACTTACTTTTTTACAATAGTAGCATACACACATGTGCCCAAGCAAAGAAGGACAAAATGGGATGAAAAAGGTGATAAATTCATATTCATAGGGTATAGTGACCAATCAAAAACATACTAGTTATATAATCTCATCACCAAAGAGCTCATAATCAATTGAGATGTTCAATTCATTGATCATGAAGCTTTGGAAGAGAGATAAGAATAAGATCATGTGAAAACAAGGGCTAGTGGCCCCTTTATTGAATCTAAAATAGTAGGTGGTGCAACTACCAATGCACTAAGCTAGACCCTTATTTCACATAGGTTTGATTCATTTGATGGCAAAAACCATCATGGAGGTCAAGGATTTGTTTATGAGTCAACATCCTCCTCCTCCAACTCAAATCAATGCCAAGTAAGGACAAGGAGCTTGAAAGAAGTCTATGAAAATTCAAGGTATGAGTAAAATGAAGATGGAACTATGAATTACACTCTCTTTTTATCATCTAATCCTATTTACTTTGAAGAAGTAGTAAAGGAAAACAAGTGGTGTGAGGCTATGGATGACGAAATACACACCATAGATAAATATTAGACTTGGGAGTTAGTTGACCTACCAAAAGGAAAAGAGGTCATAGAAGTTAAGTGGGTATAAAAGACAAAAACTAATCCCAAAGGAAAGATAAAGAGGCATAAGGCAAGGCTAGTGGTGAAGGGATATAAACAAAGGCCTAAACATGCTTACAATGAAATGTTTGCACCTGTATCAAGGCTAGAAACTGTAAGGATAATCATAGCCATTGCTTCCCAATACAAGTAGAAGGTACATCAAATGGATGTGAAGTCAGCATTCTTGAATGGAGTACTAGGAGAAGAGGTCTATGTGGGACAACCACCCAGATATGATATTATCAAGCATGAGAACAAAGTGTATAGGCTGAAAAAGGCATTGTATAGGCTCAAGCAAGCCCCAAGAGCATGGTGCAACCATATAGACTCTTACTTGTTGAGAAACTATTTTAGAACAAGTGCAAGTGAGCCTACCCTATACATCAAAGCATGTAAATAAGGTATGTTGATTATTGTATTGTATGTGGATGATATAATATTCACCAAAAATGCAAATCATTCCATTAAAGAATTCAAAATAGCCATGAAAAATGAATTTGAAATGACTGATTTATGCTTTTTGAAGTACTTTCTTGGGACAAAAGTCAAGAAAATGGGTGAAGGCATATTCATATGATAATCTATGTATGTAAATGAGATTTTGTAGAGGTTCATGATGATGGAAAACAAGCTTGTATTCACTGCAGATGATTGTAGTAGTAAAGTAGACCCCACACTCTATAAGAGCCTAGTGGGAAGCGTAATGTATTTGAATACAACTAGGCCAAATATCATGTATGCAGTCAACCTCATATTAATATTTATGGAGACACCAAAGGAGACATTTCCAAGTGGAAAAGAGAATATTGAGGTACATAAATGAAACAAGGGATTATCGTATTTTATATGTAACAACATATAAGTTTTAGCTTGTTGGTTACATATATAGTGATTGGGCAGGTAGCCTTGATGACCAAAAGAGAACTTTGAGGTATGTATTTCATCTTGGGTTAGGAGCCATATCTTGGGCTTCAAAGAAATAATTGATAGTGTCACTCTCTATAGCTGAAGTAGAGTATATAATAGCCAATGCAATAGAATTCCAGGCTATATGGTTGAGAAGGATACTTTTTGATTTGTACGAGGAAAAACAAGGAGATTTTATGGTCTATTGTGACAATGTATCATCTATAACATTATCAAATAACCCCATATTTTATGGTAGGAGCAAGCATAATGTAATCAAGTATCACTTCATTTGAGATTTAGTTAAAAATCATGTCATAGAGCTTAGTTTTTTCAAGTCTGATCAACAACTAGCTGATATTTTTACTAAGACATTGTCTAAAGACACTTTTATGCAGTTAAGAGGAAGATTAGGGGTCATTAATGTTACAACATTAGGCCTACATAGTGCTATGATACCTCCATAGTCTTATAGCAGATCTATGGACTCAAATAATATAGCTTTGGACTCCTACAATAGAGCTAAGGATTACAATAAGGCATATATGGATTTTGATAGTCTAGCTACGGATTTTGTCAGTCCAACTATAGATTATAATAGGGTAGCTATGGATTTCGACAGTCCATCTACAGATTACAGTCCAGCTATGGATTTTGGTAGGGTAGCTATGGATTTCATTAGTCTAGCTATAAACTTTAATAAAGAAGCTTTGGACATGCATAAAAGAAGTGTAGAAGCATTTGGGAAGCTAAAGAGAAAATACAAGGATATTTTTTAAGACTAAGAAAAGTCCAACTGACCATGGTAGGATGGTAAAAAATAAAAAGTGTTAAACTATTATTATTTTAACTTCCTCTCTCTAACCAGTGAGCTACAAAATATGATAGCTATAGACATTTAATGCAGTGCTTTCAAAATTTGAAATTTGGATCCTTCTAGTTTGGTTGGGTGGAAAAATAGGAGGTAGGTAAGTTTGTCAAAAAGAGACATAGAAAGATAGAAGAAAATTGTAGAATAATTTTAAAATGCAGCAATAGAAGAATAGAAAATAAAATAGAGCAACAACTTGGAAAAAGATAGTAGAGCAGAGGAATAAAATAGGGAAAAAGAGTAGAGCTTGAGAAAGGACTCCAATAGTCCATAGCTAAAGAAAAAGGACCAGAAATAGTCCATAGCCAAGGAAAAAAGACAACAAAAAAGTGAATGAGTTGTACCCTGTGATGAGCACATAACAGAACAGGGAAAAAATAGAGCAATAGTCACGGAATGTTTTTGATGTTTTTTGTAATTTATTTATATAATAGTAGCAATTGTAAGATCTAGTCTATGTAAAAGGAGTTTTTTCAAATTTAAATATATGCAAGTTTTAGTGTTTATTTCTTCATTTTCTCTCCTCCCCTGTTTTAATCTTGTGTTATCTATTTGATGCCCATCTGAACCTTTCAAGTTTAGTAATTTTCTACCTATATAACCATTAGTGTTGTTACCCTTTTCCAATAATTTGTTTAAAAATATTCATAACATGTAGGATCATGAGGTTTTAAGTATTGTTCTATATTTATTTTTACATTCTCTCATTTTTGGGATTCCCTTTTACACTATTATCCTTATTTTAAAATTATTCCTATACAATTATATGTTTTATGTGCCACCTTATTAAAATGATCTCATGTATTTATATTAATCAATCTACTTATAAATTTATATTCACAACAAAACACCAACACCTATTGTAGTAAAGAATTTACAAATTTTAGATTAATTGTAACTTCTTCCACAAATAGGTTCTTAAGCTTGCTTGGCATACAATGTGCCACTTTAGGATTTGCACAAGGATCAATTCACTTATAAATTTAAATCCATCCAAAACATCAAACCCAAGTGTTCGTGGAGGTCACTGGTTTTTTTTTTTCATTTACTATAACCTCTCTCAAGTAAAAGTTTTTAAACTTGCTACCTATGGTACATAAAATCTTACATGAAAATAGTCAAACTTAACTTGGAAAATTCATTTAGAAAGTGGATATCCATAGAAATGGGTTCATAAATTCTACATACTAATTTGGCCTAAAGGACATTAATAACCAATTTCATCTACTAATCTTATATGTGTGTCTTGGGAGAATAATTTATTGGGTTTATTGTGACAAAATATTATAGGTTGGATGGATATATGGAGCTAAAGTTGAGGATATTATGATGGATGAAATTTTATAGTCTAGGATGCCAATTAATATATTATAAACTTGAAAATCCATCTTTCATGGGATGCATACTAGGAAATACTCCAGACACTTTTGTAAAATAGAAGAGATGGGGTACAAGGTTGCTAGAAATTTTTATAAGTTAGTCATACCCTTGCTTGGGTATAAATAGACACATACTGTGAATTAGGAATTTGAATAAGAAGAAGAGATTAGTATGGTGTTAGTGAATGAAACCAACTCAAAAACACACTAAGCTAACATCTTCATGCCTAGTTATTAGGGTGAGCTTAGTAACAAAAAAAATAACAAACACAACTAAAAAATAATAAAATACAACAAGAATTCCTTCACCTTCCTTAGATGCTCCAAATGCCTTTGTAATAGTGGCTTGCTCAGTTTTGTGCTCATGAAGTTCTTGGCAATATAAGCTTGGCTACCTCCATCTCTCCTTGGCACCTTTGGCTTGTGGCTTGGCTTGGATTGAAATCAATTTGGCATGGTAACACTAGTTGCATGAAGCTTTTTAATCAATTCAGCATTATAATTTTTCATAATCATGTGTTAAAATTCATGTGGTAAAGCATCCTATTTATAGATTTTTGAATGTCTAGAATCAACCTGAACCATCCATCTCAAGATTGAGATGTGTGGCTAAGGATTAATCCAATTATGTAATTAAAATTGATAAATATGTTCATAAATATTTAGGATAGAGGAGAAATTAAGAGGCATGGATGGCTTTGATGAGGTATGAGAGGCATGAATCTTGATATTTATGGCATTTATAGCCTAAGAATGTCTTCTCAAGAAATGAGGTCACTTGATGATGCAAATATTCAATATTCATTTCCAAAACAAATTATTCAATAAGTTTCCATGAAATTATTAATTATGCCTTGATTTGGGTTAATTATCTCTTAAGCATGTTTAAGCATTTTGTGCACAAATTACTCAAATTGATCAGAATGCCTTGTTATTGGTCCAAAATTTGATTGAATTAGAATTGGAAGGCAATGTCAGATGTGTTGGATCCTTATCCCATTTAGGATGTTACCAACATCAAATAACAAAGGCACATGTCTCATGCAAGAGATTTGATAGGAAAGAGCAACCAAAGACCTAGGTGAAAAATTGGCATTTTGACTTGAAATGATCTGATCAAAGTTAGTTGGTCCACAAATTGCATTGCCCCATTTAATGATACTCTACACAAAATAGGCACTTGAATATATCAATTTCAACTCATTTAATGCATTTTAGTGTATTTAGGCCAAATTGTGCATTTTGGTGGAAATTGATCAAAATCCTAATTGGATGGTATTGATGGCCAGTTTTAGGTGTCTACAGTTTTCCTTTATTTGAAAAGATGTTGCAAATTGTAGGCAAAGTAATGTCTTCTCAAATAATGAGAGATAGCTTGTATGCCAAAAAGAAGATGATGGATGAAGAAAAAATCTCTAAATGATTTTCGGGAAACTTATGATGATGCCCCCTCAAGGGGGTGGCCATCACATTTGTTGATGGACGGTCCCTCAAAAAGAAACAAGAAGAAAGATGGAATTAATCCATGGTTGAGATTAATCCAAATAAAAAAATGCTTGCATGCATTGATGTAAAACGGATGCTTATTTGCCTAAAGATGGTTATAATCAAGAATAAAAGTCAAAATAATGATTTTCCCGTAGGTGGTTATAATCATTAAGCAGACCTAGATTGGCTAAAATTGATGGTGCCTTAGTTAGGGATGATTAGCAAGCATAGCTCAAAGATATAACATGGAATACAGATTAAAGATGAGTGGGTGCAAAGTGATGAAAAAGATGGATAGAGGAATAAGATTGATCATTAGAAATGATTCATTTATACCTATCAATGAGGAGATGCTCATCCTTATTAGTAATGATACAACTAGAATGTCTAATGGGTTAATTTGATCAAGTGTGGGATGGAAGGGTTTACCAAGGTGCCAAGGAGAAACTTCTACGACTCCATTGATTGTAGACCTTCTTGAAGCTAATTTTTGCTATAGCATGTGATGGTAGGCTTTATGATAGAAAAACATAAAGACTTGACAAAAATATGTCTAAAGATCAACTCTCGATCCAATAAACTTTTGAAAACAATGCACCAATGATAAAAATCATGATAATAATATTGACATATGAATATGGATGGACTCAAGAATAATTTGCTTGAGGAATCACCCAATGAACACATATAAACCGAGTCAAGGTAATAGTGCTGAAAGCAAACAAACAGGGAAGTGAACAATTAAAAAAACAATTTAAAATAAATAAATAAATAAAAATCTTGAAAAAAAATCAAAAGAAAATGTCCTAACAATGACTTTACCCTAATAGGGCAGATTGAGGATAACTGACTAGGCTTATACAAGACAAATGTTTTTGGATTTTTGAAATGTTATGAATATTTTTGATATTTTGAGGTATCTTAACTTGTTAGAAAATGACAAGATACCTACTCATAAAATGGCGAGAGCATTTGGTGTAGGTTACTCACAAGACAATGAAAACATATAAAAAAAGGGGATTGAGGTGACCTCAACATGAATTGAACATGACTGACATAGTCCTAAAATGATCTCAATTCATAGTAATTCCATCAACACAAAAGGCAAAGAAAAACCAACTTGGTCCTAACAAGTTCTCAAATCTGACAAATGACCAGTCAAACAAAAACAATGATGCGAAGGTGATGCAACAATACATGATAAACAAGTGTTTCCCCTACTTTTCCCATAGATAGTTATAACTAGGATACAACGGCATAGGTAAATGATACTAATTTGCCCATATATGGTTATAATTAGTAACAAGACTGGTGAGACATTGATTTGTCGATACACAGTTATAATCAAGTTCATATAAATAAACTTGATAAGATGAAATATATCTTACTAGATGAATTGTCACACTACTTTTATAGACTATCATTGAAAAATGAATTGGATTGATTGTTGAAACTTGATCATAATTCTCTCATGAAAGGTATGGGAAGGATGAAATGAACCAAGATCAAAATAAGATTGGGTAGAATGAGTAAAAATAGGTTTTATTATAAATAGGAATGGAATCATAAGATGGTATGGTTTTGCTAAGGATAATGATTTTTATAGATTGGATAAAATGCTAAGAGGGTTATCCCTAAGTGATGGGGTGAATCACTGGGTATGCTACAATGGCAATGGCATGGCAATGTAAAACAATATGGTTCATGTGTGGTTCTAGTCTGGGTATGGTTTTTGATTCTATTGTTCTTGTTGATGGGGAGATGCACGTCATAATCAAAAAATGATACAAATAAAATACTTGATCATGTTAATTACTATCCCATACCTTATTTGAATAACTACTCTATCAAAAACTTGATGAAAATTTGGTTGATGAGAATGTTTTTGTGTTCTTCATTGGTCATTGATTTTGATTCCTTCAAGTGTCGATATAAGGTATCTTTGTAGCCTCTACAAAGAAAAGTGCATCCATGGATGGTAAATACAGATAAATAATGGATGGTAGGCTTGATTGTGAAATGGAATGGTAGATGATAATGTAATGTATAATGGTATAAAAATATATGAAGATCAAAACTTTCAGTCATATGCAATGTTGTTAATACTAGATTCAACATAACTTTGGTTATGAAAGGGTTGAAGTCTTGTTCTCTTGATTGGACCACCAGATTTTTCTATTATTTAGGTTTGAGAGTAGATACCATCTAATTAGGCTATAGATAGGAAGCTATTTTAATTTGATCTTTGATTTTATCTTCATCAAGCAATGAAAAACTTTTGTTCTCAGCTATTGGTGCCTCAAAGAGGTTTTCACCAATGAAGTTGTCTTGATTATCCTGTAGCACCTTCAAGAAGGTTTCGATAAGGAACATTGAATTCTAACTTTGATTGTCTTCTATCACTTTCAAAAAAAATTCACTAGAAGATGCTGAGTTCTAAATTTTATTGTCCCCTAGTGCCTTTGAAAAGGTTTCACTAGGAGAGTGCTCTTCTACTACATGAATGTGGTCTTGGCCTCCTTGGTCTTCTTCAACTACTATGTCACCATGGATGTAGTTCAACAAAGTATGATTATATCAATCCCATTCGACACTTATGGGAGATAGAATGTTAGTAACATGGCTATCTTTGTTGATGGTAATGGCATGTGGAATGGTAATGGAATGGGTGTTGACATCACAAACCTTGTAGAACATACTAGGAGAACTTATGTCGAAGCTGAAGTACTCATCCTCAAAAATCATAGAAGGATCATAAAAGTATTCAAATTAATTTTCAAGGCATGCGCAACCAATGTTGTAATAGTTATGAACATATTCTTATATTGAATCTGATTCTAACTCTAGGGACTCTGAATTTGAAGTCAAGATTGGTGTTGATTCAAATTCTGATGGTAAATCAGATGTCAGTTCAAGAATAGAACTTGACTCTAAATTTGATTCTTCATCTGATGGGTACTCTGTTACAATGATGTCTTGTTGAATATTTGGTTTTAGACAAGTAACGACCTATGATGGCACAATGGGCTCTATAGAAATGAATTTGTTAGAGTGAGACTCTTCTAGGATGGGGAAAAGGTCGAGACAACTCTTCAGAGATTGGCTTGTCAATAGGAGGATCTTTAAAAATAGGCACATGGTCAAGGTAATGATTTGTCCAAAGGTGGTTATAATCATTAAGAAGTGACTCAGCAAAGACTAGCTTGTCAGAGTGAGACTCCTTGATAACTAGTATAAGATCAATAGGTGATTCATCATAGGTTGACTTATCATAAGTGGTTAGTTCAACAAAAACATCTTGGATTGGTTAGTTTTATTGGTTTTGGTTTCTAATGAGTTAGAAAATATTAGTTTTAAACATAGGTTGGTCTTCAAAGGATTGGATCGGTTGAGGTTTAGATGGGATTGGTACTGGATGAGGAATGACTTGTGGTTGGATAATGGTCGAGCATTAGAGAGCATGATTGCTTGCATGATCCAAAGGATGAAGTCCTAAAATGGTAATGATAGGGCATTGTGGGGATTTATTTTCCACACAAACTAAAGGAATAGGTCTTGGAATGATGAAGGGGTGTTCTGGAGCTTGATTGATCGCACAAGCCAAAGGATGAGGTTCTAGTAGAGAAATGGTTTGGCATTATGAAACCTGATAGCTCACACAACCCAAAATATGAGATCTTGGTATGGGAATGGTGTGACATTATGGTATTGGAATAGAAATAGTATGATGTGGTGGACCCTAATTACTCACATAAGCCAAAGCATCCAAGTCTTCCTTATAAACCATATTATCCCAGTTTTGAGTTGGCTCATAAGATGGTTCTTGACTATGTTCCATGTACTGATTATTGTAAAGAGGTTATAGATCTATATCCCAAACAACATTATCTATAGTTGGGTATTCAAAGTTATCCTCATAAACCTCTTCATGCCAATCAAGGTTTCAATTTAGATTTTGTGTATTTTGACTATGTTCCCCATATTGAGTATTGTAGGGAGAATAATAAAACTCTTTATAAAATCTTTCTCTATAGGGGTTCTTAATGGGATTTTGTGTGACCATTCTATCATAAGTTGGATTGTTCGTGACTCCACTATAAGTGTAGTGAGACATATCCATGTAAATGATGAAAGATATGAAACAAAAAGGCTTAGAGATCTACAAACTCTGAAAAATTATGTTCAAAATATGAATGGTTTAAACTTGGTCTAACTTGGTCGAAAGGGTGGAGCTATATTTCCAATATGGTCTAAAAGTGGAGCTATATCTCCAAAATTATTTGGGCTAAGACTTGGTATAAAACAATATAACATCAAATGTCTAATTTCAAATTTTATATGTACAAAAGGTCAAGAGTCTGAATAAAAATTGGCATGTCGAAGGTCTAGGTCAAAGTATTCCAAACAAAGTCTAAATTAGGAAAGGGAAAAGTTTAGTTACTATATCTTTTATCTAAATCTGGAGTCAAAATGTAGGCTCAAATAAACATGCATATGCTAGGACTTTTGGCTAAATGACGTCAAAATCTAGACTTGAAACAAAGGCTGATGTGATTTGATTTAATCTAACAAGTTTGAAAACAACTTTGACATAAACTCGACACATGGAATCAAACATAAACATGATCAATTGGCATAAGGCATAAGATAAAAGGCTTTTTGATAAATACTGTGTTTTTTCCAAATAAAGGCATAGAAAATGATGAGGATAGGCATTAAACAAACAAACCATCAATAGTTTTTTAAATTTGGGTATTCGATTAATCGAAGTTATGCAACCCAAAAGAGAAAGATATTTGTATCAACCCCATGAATTGAGGATTAAATATAAATCAATCAATGTTTGGATCCAAACTTAACAAGGTTAATTGAAAAATCAACTTTAAAAATTATGATTTGACCAAACAAGCTAGACAAGATTAGACAACATGATGGCACAAGACAAAGGTCTAAATGATATACATAAAATGGTTTGAAACAAGTGGTTTTTGATATAAGGTGAAACAAGTCTTAAAATAAATTGAGTAGCCTAATGACATAAACATGCTAGAATGATGTGATATATGTTATGTTTCAAAAGATTAAAAGGAAAAAATGGTTTGACATGATTTGGATAGCATAATACTAACCTCTACAACTCAAATGACACACACAAACAAGTTTTAAAAAAATTTCAAGGCACAAGTGTGGTGTAAAATGACTAGCATAACACCTCTTTAGATAAAAGAGTGATGTATAGACAAATTTATTTTGACATGAATTATGAACAAAGAAACAAATTTTAGTCTCAAAACATACCAAACAAAAATGACTAAAATACACTAAGTATAATCATCCAAATCTTAGCAAGGGTATGGAAATGTGGGGTTGACTAGAATAACAAGCTTTCAAATATTTATAGAGAAATCAATTGCATAATGACTTTCATGTTAAATGATACAAAATACAAGCACATAAATTGAGTGACCATGACATTGGCTAGTTGTAAGAAGGTCTAGTCTTTTTTATAACCACTACATCCTGCTAATCGCTCAGTGTAGTGTAATGTCCAAATTAAGATATATCCCATGTGAAACTAAAAAGGAGTAAGTGAAGTCAATGTTAGGAGATGAAACCCTAGGTCAAATCTTCCTTAAAGAATAGTTTTTATTTAAGCTGGCCTATTAGATCTTAGGTTTTGTCTTTTTAATAAAAACACAGTGACTGATGTCAGTTCCATAACCGACGATGGTTACACTTATTAATTGATGATGGTTATCTAACTGACAATGGCTATACCAACATTGACCAACGATGGTTATGCCAATCGATGACAATTTACTAATCGACGAAGGTTACTGTGTAAACCTGTGAGAAAGTAAAATGGCAAAACAAAATTATAAAATCAAATTGCAAGAGTTTTAATGATCTAAATAAAGATTTTAAATTTGTATAATTATTTTTTTCATGTGTGAGATGCATCTGATTCCATCGAGCATGTCATTATTTGATTTAGGAGTTTGACTCGAGAGACGATAGTTAGTATCGTGTTAGTTTCAAAATGAAAAAAAAAATGAAAGAAACACACTAACTAGCATAACATCTCTAGGCCTAGACACTAAGGAGAGATTAATAACAAAAAACAATGACAAACATAACTAAAAAGTAAGATAAAACACAAGAATTATTTCACCTTCCTTGGATGCTCCAAATGCCTTTGTAGTAGTGGTTTGCTCGGCTTTGTGCTCATAGAGTCCTTAGTAATGGAAGCCTGGATACCTCCATCTCTCCTTGGCACCTTTGGCTTGTGGCTTGGCTTGACTTGGAATCAATTTGGCATGGTAACACTAGTTGCATGAAGCTTTGTAATCAATTCTGCATTATAACTTCACATAATCATGTGTTAAAATTTATGTGGTAAGGCCTCCTGTTTATAGATTTTTGAGAATGTTTAGAATCAACCTGAACCATCCATCTCAAGATAGAGATGTGTGGCTAAGGATTAATAAAATTATGAAAGTAAAATTTATAAATATTCTCATCAATATTTGGGATAGAGGAGAAATTAAGAGGCATGGATGGCTTTGATGAGGCATGGGAGGCACGAATCTTGATACTTGTGCCATTTATGACCTAGGGATGTCTTCCCAAGAAATGAGATCATCTGATGATGTAGATATTCATTATTCATTTTCAAAACAAATTATTCAACAAGTTTCTATGGAAATATTAATTATGCCTTGATTTGGGTTAATTAACTCTTAAGCATGTTTAAACACTTTGTGTACAAATTACTCAAATTGATCAAAATGCCTTGTTATTGATCAAAAATTTAATTGACTTGGAATTGGAAGGAAATTTCATATGCATTGGATCCACTATCCAATTTAGGATGTTACCAACACCATATAACAAAGGCACGTGTCTCCTGCAAGAGATTTGATAGGAAAAAGCAATCCATAACACCTAGGTGCAAAATTGACATTTTGACTCAAAACACTTTGATCAAAGTAAGTTGGCCCATAAATTACATTACCCCATTTAATGATACTATGGCTAAAATCAAAAATTTAATATATCAATTTCAACTCATTTAATGCATTTTTGTATTTTTAGGCTAAATTGTGCATTTTGGTGGAAATTGGTCAAAACCCTGATTAGAGGTTATCGGTGGCCAGTTTTAGGTGTCTACACATACAACTTCGCCAGAGGATGGTTTATATTTATTTAAATCTATGGCCAACATGTTTTGTGCCAACCTTATTTTATTAGTCCTGAATGGGAACTATTACATTTAGTCTTCTCTATCTAGTTATCAATCTTTGCTTCTCTCAGCGAATTAAAATTCATTGATTTTTGCACTGAAAATGTTTGAACAATTATCCTAAGTAAATTGCACCATGTTTAAGCTTTGATATAAAATAATATTATTCATTAATCTATGATTGGATTTAAAAAAATCATGTTATGGAGGCCTTCAAGTAAATCAAAGCATGAGATGTTGTCAATGTTAAGTTTCATCGTTGTAATCCTTTATGGCTACAGTTTGGATTTGATAAAATGCTTGTTTCAAAGGGCTACTTGCATCTGCCATTTCTACAACAACTCATAGTCATAATGGTTATATTGTCATTGATATCCAGTTATGTGGTAGATGGGCAAATTTATTGTGTAAGAAACATTTTACTATGCCTTTTTCAAGAGAGTCAAATCTTTTCAAATAGTTACATTGGCAATGCAAAAATGTTAAGGTCTGGGGAAGAGCATGGCATTGTGATGATACTAAGCTTTCTATTAATGTGGATAAGCCCAGAAGTATCTATAAGTGTCTATCTCAGTTTGAAAGGAACTTCTTTCTATGGTTATACAAGCCTCAACTTATATATTGTGTGTGTCCTTTCATGCCTCTGTAAGTGTGCAATGTTTTTCATTGTATTGTGGTAGGGCACTTAAACTAGTTCATTCATGTAAATAGTGTGAGCTATTCAATACTTTTATTTTTTGGTTTATTCAGGGTATATCACTGAATAATGAAATGGTTGTCAGTAAACCTTTGTATGTTGCTGCAGCTGAGCAAAAAGCAAGAATGCAGGTAGTGATTTTTCATTTCTTTCCCTTCTTGGCGGTATCTTTTAGATAATGTTTGTTTTTGAATTTCAATTTTGAGGGTTTTGTAAAACTATTCTATTAAGTTGTATGTTTTGAAGTTGACCTTAGCTATAAAACATACAACAATGTTCAGAGATCATATCTAAACATACGAATGTATTATTTTAGAAGATGTACTAATATTGAAATTTTCTCTATTCATAAATATTTTGGTATTTTTCTTATATACTAGAAAAATACCTAAAATTTTATTACCTTTTTTGGGGTATTGGCATGGTTGTACTCTCTTGTAGATTTTAGGGCTTTGGAGGTGCTCAATTTCACGGCAGTCAATGGTAAGCCAATTCAAATAATGCATTCCCATCAAGATCCTAGTATCCCTAAAAGTGGAACAACAAACATATTTATCAAGGTAAATAACTCTATAATTTTATTATTTTTATTCAAGTGATTCCATGCTTGATTTATTTTTCAAAATAATAAAACATTCATTTTGGATTAGTGGTGATTTGTTATATTTTTGTGTTGCTAGAATTTAGATAAAAGGGATAGATAACAAAGCCCTTATTAAGACATTCTCAGCTTTTGGTCTTATTAGATCATGTAAAGTTGTGATTGATTTATCAGGGAAATCTAAAGGGTATGGATTTATTCAATTTAAACAAGAGGATGCAACACAAAATGCAATGGACAAGTTGAATGGCATGCTGATTAATGATGAGTAGGTCTATGTTGGTTCGTTCATGTAGAGGCAAGAGAGAGAAAACAAATTGTGGGACAAATTTATATAATATTTATGTTAAGAATTTATCAGAGATAATCACAGATGAAGATTTGAGAAATAAGTTTGGGGTATACGAAAAAATCACAAGTGAAATACTTATGAGAGATGCAGAAGGGAAGTCAAATTGCTTTGGATTTGTCAGCTTTGAAAATCCAGATGATGCAACAAAAGATGTTAAGAATTTAAATGGTAAGAAAATTGATGACAATGAATTTTCAAGTTCCTTTGTACAATTAATTATTTTTGATCATTTTCATTCAATTTTTTGGGTATAAACCTGAATAGATGTTCAACGATAGTTTCAAATAAGAGTTAAAAAATCATTACCCATCTATAATGATATAAGCTATTTGTGAATTACATCCAACCTCTCCTACTTTCATATTCTCTTAGTTCATATCTTGTAGGGACTTGGCACTCTGTGCCCTTGTTCAATATTGTCTCCCTTCAGTCTCTTGAGTGGAAAATCATTCTTGCCCAAGGTAAGCTAAAACCATTATGCAATTGTTATTTAACATGGTTCAAATATAGGAAGTTTTTAAGGTCACCTTCAAGCAAGACACCTATTTAAGATTAAAATTAAATAGTTGGTGTGTTGGCATTGAAATTAACACTCACCGACACCCAAAAGTGTTAAACAACCTGTGTGTTAAGGTCAGTCACCACAAATACACCATTGGTTTAAACTTTAGTGTATAAAATCCCCTTTTGTACAAGTGCCTCAAAAATAAACTCGAACATGTCAATCCATCTAGTAATAACTATTTATATTAGGACACACGTATCTTTAGGAATTTAAGTAACTAATGAGTGCTTTTCTTCATGCAAATTCAATAACCTGCTTTCTCAAATAGAGTTACTTTGTTCTTCTCAGTGTATGAACATACTCTTTTGGAATATGTTAGGAATGGTGGTTCTGCTAGAGAATGGTGGAATAACCAAAGAATGTGGTTCATAGTGTATGTTGGAAAATTCCAATTCCACCCACATTCTGCACTGACAAAACATTTTTGGAACTCCACCACATTGATGTTTGAAGAGATTTAGGGAAACTTACTAGAAGCTGTGCAGGCATTACAGTTTTCTAACAACCCATTTCTTTTTCGTCCTCCTACTCCTTGGCATCTTTATTTATTTATGGATAAATTTGACATGGTATTGTGGATGACATGATTCATTTTCCCTTTAATAACATGTAAAAGTTTTGAGTCAATGAAAAAAAAGATAAATCAAAATTTTTGTAATTTTTGTTAAGAAATGTGCAACTTAACTTTTGAAAAAATGTACTTTTCTTTTATGCACCAAAAATAATGCATTGTGATTGGTTTAAAAAAAAAAGATTAATCAAGAGTTAAAGCAAATTGAAGACTTAAGTATCCCTTTAAGGAGTAAGTAGATATTTTTGGAGAGTAGGAAGCATAAAATATTAAAGATTTTCATTAATACATTTGTATCCAATCAAATTTATTCTTATTTTTCAAATATTTTTCTTGATAAAATATTTTTAATTTTTTTGAACATATTTTATAATTTTTTAAAAAAAACTTAAAACCCCTAATAAAGAAAACCACTCCTATTAGAAATAATCAATGATCCCCCACATGGAACCTCTACCTAAATGGGGACGGGGCTTAAAATTCTATTGAATTTATTTATTTATGGATGAGGGGAAGAGTGGAGAGTGGGGCAAGGACGGGTTTAAAATGTATGGGAAAATTTTGGGTAGACTTAGATTCTATAAAAGTTTATAATATTATCTCTTACGATTCTTTAAAAAGTATATCATATTGTCTTTTATGATTTTTTTATAAAATTACTAGCTATATTAAAATGTGAACGGTAATGTTGAGTAGATAAGTATTGCAAAAATTATATGTAAGAAGTAGAATTGACTTTCAACTCAAATTTAGTTTTTGTGGAGAGACTCAAGGCTTGTGATATGCGACGACCAATTTCAATTGTCAATGAAAACTCTTAATGATGGTAAAACTTATTAGAATGTTTTTAATTTTTCAATATATACTAGTAAGGGATCTCAAAAGTCCTAATAAGTATAATGAGGGATGATGTTTTTTTTCAATAGATATTTGTTGTAGGTTTTAATAATTCAATGGGTACATAGATAACTTCTCTAAGAGGGTCATTCTCATTATATAGATGCCTCCAACATAAAAACTATGTAACATAAGAATTGTGACATGACATACCATCATTTTTATTAAATAGATTATAAATATTTAGTCCTTAGTATTAAGTCTAAGAAGGTCAATTATTTGTGCCTCTAAATTAGATGCATATTTTTCAATCAAAAATAAAAATATGAATTTAAAACTGGGTTTACAAATAAAGAGATACAATAATGTGTAAAAAAACATAGCATGCAAATTGTTTGTGTTGAGTGTCTTTCATATTTGCCATTTGTTAGGGTTTTGCATACCCTTGCTTTAATTATGGCACCATTTTCTCAACTCTGGGGTAATTTTCTTACCTTAAATAACATTTTATAGTTTATAACTCCATAATTCACCTTTTGTGTCGTTTCCCTAATAATGAGCTTCCGACATAGGTTTCATCATTAGATGCAACTCATTTTAGAGGTGGAGACAATGGTGCCCAAGAAGACTTGAAATTTTATACCAAAATCATTTCACTAGGTAATGTACCCCTTCTTAGGGTAATCCTTTCGATGTTATTATAGAAATTACTTAATTTGAAAAGGCATACTACTGGCTTGAAACATATAGTCTTATTAGATATTTTGTAAGCCATATACCCTATAAATCCATACTCAAGGCCTAGGTCTAGGCTCAATGGCAACTCCCTGGTGTTAAGCTTGATGGGGTATAAAACCTGACTAAGGGTTTTTCCCTTTTTAGGTTAGTGGTCTTTACTAGTCTCCCCCCTGGTCTAGAGACATTTTAGTCTTAGATGAAACCAAGCTAAATGTCCCTGTTTGAGCGGAATTCATTGGTATTCTTGTGCCTTTATGGCCATTCATGGAACAACTTGTCAAACCCTTGGACCATTTTATGTGCTTCAAATCTGATTGATTTTATGCCACTATACCTCAAATGAGAGTCTATGTAGGAGTTGGCCTTGTGAAAGATCTTAGGGAAACCATAGATATATAGATTGATGAGCAACATTTCACTCAATGAGTGATGTATATAAATATACCTAACTCCTACTTTAGCTAGAAGTTGGTTGAGCATAAGATAAGATATTTTCCTCTCATGGACACTATCAATCCTTCGCTAAAAGCCATGACTAAATAAAGAAACCCATAGAAAGGGTCCAATGATAGTTGACAAGTTAGGGGTTGATAAAATAACTAGAATAATCAGAAAAATAAAGCTCCTTCTATAAACCCTAAGCCAACCATCACCATCATTGTTATGAATCCACTGCAAGTGGCTTAAACATTGATTACTTCAGCTCCTCAGTTTAACCCTAGGATAGTAGTGTCAATTACTCTGCAAGCAAGTTTTCTAGTGTTTAAATCCAAATAGTAACTCACTCCAGTTTTTATAGGTCACAAGAGATCCCAACTTCGATATCCTCTTTTATGGATAGTATTCCCTCCTTGTCATCCCTAAGGTCAAGGGAAACTCCTCCGTCTCCTTGTTAATAGGATACATGATGCTCATGAAGCCCTTACCAAGGTAATTAGGAGAATGAGTGTGTGCAAGAATATCTCTGGCTGGTACAACTTGTAGACTTTCTCACCATAAATCAACAACATTTTTTTGAGTAATGTTTTTGAAACACTTAAAGCCCATGATGGTGAGACAATTAACTTTGATAGTTATTTATGAATATTTTTTCATGGATTGTGCATAATTTATTTGATTGAACCTAAAAGTACATGGTTAGAAGTAGTTGTTAGCAATTATTTGAAATGCATGTGTGATGTTTGTAAGAAGTTAAGATTATTGGCTTGTCCTTGTAGATTATAGTCTATACAATTTAGCCTAACACTACCTATCACATGTCCTACCATTTACATGGTTAAGATCAATTATCAACAATTTTTTGAAATGCATTTGTGATATTTGTAAGAAGTTAAGATTATTGGTTTGCCCTTACAGATCACAGTCTACTTAATTTAGCATAACACTACTTGTCACATGTCCTACCATGATATGGGACATGCCAGAGTCATCACTTTGATACCACCACCTCTTGCCTCATTTGTAATGGAATAGGGAGTGGACATATCTAATCATGACACATGGATAATTTTTGATTTTGATGGGTGGTCCCTTGGTTTGGTTAACCTCTTTGCTTTTAATGACTTCATGGAAGGAGTGATGTTTTGGTGATGATTAGTGGTGATCCCTATGATAAATTGGATAGTTTGTGGATTTTTTAACATGATTGAATCTATAAAATACAAGGAGGTTCTCTTACCCATGATATGGTGTACTGGTGAAAGAGAAGCGTTGTTTTATATGAGGAATAAAATAGGATTGTATGATCCTAACCACCACCACAAGTTATTTCCTGCCATCCTTTAGTTCACTTCGTTAAACTTTAGCCAAGGAACTGATAGAGTGCTCAAGAGGTTTAATAAGGCGCTTCTCATCGAGAATATTTTTTTGCCTTTGCTTAGTATTTTGACAAGCCAGTTATAGGTCTTTCTAAAAAAAGGACTTCTCTAGGAAATACAATCAATAAATAAACAAATAATTTTGACAAAATTCAAGGTTATTGCATATTAAATATAGTCAAGACAAAACAATTGTAGTGTAGATGATGAATAGATGGAACAAGAAGAAACTTTTCTACGATCAAACTCAAAGTTTTAAAAAATGGCGTAATTGAGGGTGAAGATTTGCATAAGATGTGTTAGGTATTGGATGCGCTTATACCATAAATCAACTCATACAAAGATTGTTTAAATCTAACACAAAGAGATATTTATATACAATAGTATTATAATTCTCAAATTATATTTAAAAGATAGCCTATAATTAGGGAGTCAACATCCCATGATTCTATCATATAATCATGTATTTGTTGAACTCGTAATAATAATAATAATAATAATAATAATAATAATAATAATAATAATAATAATAATAATAATAATAATAATAATAATATATTACAACTCCTATTCGTAATATATAATACTAACTAAATATAAATTATTATTTTATAACAATAATGTTACTAACTATATTACCATATTTACCCATATGGTAACTTAGAAACAATAAATATTGTTTACCTTACGGAAAATAATCAACCAACATAAATAGTATTTTACTCAATGTAAATAGTAATCGCTAACATTCTCCCTCTTAGTTTTTACATGGTAAAACATACCCTATTTTCTGATTGTAGTGTGTCTCCTTTGTGTGTTTATGATTTTCTCTTCAACTATGTTGCATCGGGCTTACACAAAACTCCAAAAAATTGTATTTTTATAAGTGGCTTGTGTGGAACTGGATAGATACAACTACCAACTAGGTATGAACAAAGACCTACGCTTTTGTTCATCCTCCATACTTGTTCACTGATTGTTTTACCTAGCGTCGACCAACAACCTTACCCAATTAGTTTTGTAGGTGTATCAATAAATTTTTACAAATGGTTTTATAAGTTCACTTGATAAGATGAAATATATCTTACCAAATGAATTGTCACACTACTTTCATAAACTGTCATTGAAAAGTGAATTGGATTGATTGTTGTAACTTGATCATAATCCTCTCATGAAAGGTATGGGAAGGATGAAATGAACCAAGATCAAAACAAGATTGGGTAGAATGAGTAAAAATAGATTTTAGTCTAAATAGGAATGGAATCATAGGATGATATGGTTTTGCTAAGGATAATGATGGTTTTTGATAGATTGGATAAAATGCTAAGAGGGTTATCCCCAAGTGATGGGGTGAATGGCTGGGTATGCGACAATGGCAATGGCATGGCAATGTAAAACATTATGGTTCATGTGTGATTCTAGTCTGGGTATGGTTTTTGATTCTATTGTTCTTGTTGATGGGTAGATGCACATGATAATTAATAAATGATACAAATAAAATACTTGATCATGTTAATTACTATCCCATACCTCATTTGAATAACTACTCTATCAAAAACTTGATGCAAATTTGGTTGATGAGAATGTTTTTGTGATCTTCAATGGTCATTGATTTTGATTCCTTCAAGTGTCAATATAAGGTATCTTTATAGCCTCTACAAAGAAAAGTGCATCCATGGATGGTAAATAAGGATAAATAATGGATGGTAGGCTTGATTGTGAAACGGAATGGTAGATGATAATGTCATGTATAATGGTAGAAAATATATGAAGATCAGAACTTTTAGTCATATGTAATGTTGTTAATACTAGATTCAACATAAATTTGGTTATGGAAGGGTTGAAGACTTGTTCTCTTGATAGGACCACCAGATTTTTCTATTATTTAGGCTTGAGAGTAGCTACCATCTGATTAGGCTATAGATAGGAAGCTATTTTAATTTGATCTTTGATTTTATCTTCATCAAGCAGTGAAAAATATTTGTGCTTAGTGATTGGTGCCTCAAAGAGGTTTTCACCAATGAAGTTTTCTTCATTATCTCATAGCACCTTCAAGAAGGTTTCGATAAGGAACATTGAATTCTAACTTTGATTGTCTTCTATCACTTTCAAAAAAAATTCACTAGAAGATGCTGAGTTCTAACTTTGATTTTCCCCTAGTGCCTTTGAAAAGGTTTCACTAGGAGAGTGCTCTTCTACTACATGAATGTGGTCTTGGCTTCCTTTCTCTTCTTCAACTGCTATGTCACCATGGATGTAGTTCAACAAAGTATGATTCTATCGATCCCAATCGACACTTATGGGAGATAGAATGTTAGTAACATGGCTATCTTGGTTGATGGTAATGGCATGTGGAATGGTAATGGAATGGGTGTTGACATCACAATCCTTGTACAACATACTAGGAGAACTTATGTTGAAGCTGAAGTACTCATCCTCAAAAATCATATAAGGATCACAAAAGTATTCAAATTAATCTGCAAGGCATTGTGCAACCAATGTTGTAATAGTTATGAACATATTCTTCTATTGAATCTGATTCTAACTCTAGGGACTCTGAATTTGAGTTCAAGATTGGTGTTGATTCAAATTTTGATGGGAAATCAGATGTTAGTTCAAGAATCAAACCTAACTCTAACTTTGATTCTTCATCTAATGGGTACTCTATTACAATGATGTCTTATTGAATATTTGGTTTTGGACAAGTAATCACATGTGATGGCACAATGGGCTCTATATAAATGAATTTGTCAGAGTGATACTCTTCTAGGATGGGGAATAGGTCGAGACAACTCTTCAGAGATTGGCTTGTCAATAGGAGGATCTTCTAAAATATGCACATGTTCGAGGTAATGATTTGTGCAAAGGTGGTTATAATCATTAAGAAGTGACTCAGCAAAGACTAGCTTGTCAGAGTGAGACTCCTCAGTAACTGGTATAAGATCAATAGGTGATTCATCATAAGTTGAATTATCATAAGTGGTTAGTTCAACAAAAATATCCTAGATTGGTTGGTTTTCTTGGTTTTGGTTTCTAATGAGTTAGAAAATATTAGTTTTAAACATAGGTTGGTCTTCAAAGGATTGGATCGGTTGAAGTTTAGATGGGATTGGTACTGGATGAGGAATGACTTGTGGTTGGATAATGGTTGAGCATTAGAGAGCATGATTGCTTGCATGATCCAAGGGATGAAGTCCTAAAATGGTAATGATAGGGCATTGTGGGGCTTGATTTTACACACAAACGAAAAGACTAGGTCTTGGAATGATGAAGGGGTGTTCTGGAGCTTGATTGCTTGCACAAGCCAAAGGATGAGGTTCTAGTAAAGAAATGGTTTGGCATTATGGAACCTGATTGCTCACACAACCCAAAATATGAGATCTTGGTATGGGAATGGTGTGACATTATGGTATTGGAGTAAAAATAGTATGATGTGGTGGACCCTGATTACTCACATAAGCCAAAGCATCCAAGTATTCCTTATAAACCATATCATTCTAGTTTTGAGTTGGCTCATAAGCTGGTTCTTGACTATGTTCCATGTACTAATTATTGTAAAGATGGTATAGATCTGTATCCCAAAAAACATTATCTATAGTTGGGTATTCAAAGTTATCCTCATAAACCTCTTCATGCCAATCAAGGTTTCAATTTAGATTTTGTAGATTTTGACTATGTTCCCCATATGGAGTATTGTAGGGAGAATAATAAAACTCTTTAGAAAATATTTCTCTGTAGGGGTTCTTAATGGGATTTTGTGTGACAATTCTATCATAAGTTGGATTGTACATGACTCCACTATAAGTGTAGTGAGACATATTCATGTAAATGATGAAAGCTCTGAAACAAAAAGGCTTATATTTCTACAAACTCTGGAAAACTATGTTCAAAATATGAATGGTTCAAACTTGGTCTAACTTGGTTGAAAGGGTGGAGCTATATTTCCAATATGGTCTAAAAGTGGAGCTATATCTCCAAAATTATTTGGGCTAAGACTTGGTATAAAACAATCTAAAATCAAATGTCTAATGTCAAATTTCATACGTACAAATGGTTAGGAGTCTAAATAAAAATTGGCATGTCAAAGGTCTAGGTCAAAGTATTCCAAACAAAGTCTAAACTAGGAAAGGGAAAAGTTGAGTTACTAGATCTTTTATCTAAATGTGGAGTCAAAATATAGGCACAAATAAACATGCATATGCTAGGACTTTTGGCCAAACGACATCAAAATCTAGACTTGAAACAAAGGTTGATGTGATTTGATTTAATCTAACAAGTTTGAAAACAATTTTGACATAAACTCAAGACATGGAATCAAACATAAACATGATCAATTGTCATAAGGCATAAGAGAAAAGGTCTTTTGATAAAGACTGTGTTTTTTCCAAATAAAGGCATAGAAAATGATGAGGATAGGCATTAAACAAACAAACCATCAATAGTTTTTTAAATTTGGGTATTTGATTAATCAAAGTTATGCAACCCAAAAGAGAAAGATATTTGTATCCCCATGAATTGAGGATTAAACAGAAATCAATCAATGTTTGGATCCAAACTTAACAAGGTTAATTGAAAACTCAACTTTAAAAATTATGATTTGACCAAAGAAGCTAGACATGATTGGACAACATGATGGCACAAGACAAAGGTCTAAATGATATACACAAAATGGTTTGAAACAAGTGGTTTTTGATATAAGGTGAAACAAGTCTTAAAATAAATTGAGTAGCCTAATGACATATGCATGCTTGAATGATGTGATCTATGTTATGTTTCAAAATATTAAAAGGCAAAAATGGTTTGACATGATTTGGATAGCATAATACTAACCTCTGCAACTCAAATGACACACACAAACAAGTTTAACAAAAATTTCAAGGCACAAGTGTGGTGTAAAATGACTAGCATAACACCTCTTTGATAAAAGAGTGATGTATAGACAAATTTATTTTGACATGAATTATGAACAAACAAACAAGTTTTAGTCTCAAAACATACCAAAAAAAAATGACTAAAATACACTAAGTATAATCATCCAAATCTTAGCAAGGGTATGGCAATGTGGGGTTGACTAAGCTACCAAGATTTCAAATATTTATAGAGAAATCAATTGCATAATGACTTTCATGTTAAATGATACAAAATACAAGAACATAAATTGAGTGACCATGACATTGGCTAATTGTAAAAAGGTCTAGTCTTTTTTATAACCACTACATCCTACTAATCACTTAGTGTAGTGTAATGTCCAAATTAAGATACATCCCATGTGCAACTCAAAAGGATTAAGTTAAGTGAATGTTAGGAGATGAAACCCTAGGTCAAAGCTTCGTTAAAGAACTTACGGGAGGTAATTATGTCCCCCTCACAAGCCAAGTTTGCATAAAAATAAAGAAAACATGAAATAGAAAGAATTTAGGGTCATTTTCAAGATCACCAAAACTTTGACGAGTTTGTGGTGAGTGATTTAGATGAGTTTCTTTCTAAGCCTTAGACTAGGCTATTTGCAATAGAAATGGTGCTTTTGATTTCAAGGGTTTCCTAAAGGGGACAAATGGAAGAGAATACATGCAACACCACTCTTTTTATTTAAAAAAATAGATCAAACAACTATTGAAGATAAAAATGATAAGTGAATCAATTTTAAGCCCAAATGAAAGATTTGGTGGTGTTCATTTGACCCCTTGGTCTTAAGATTGTGAACTTTAAAAACATTCATTTAAGCATCTAAATTTTTCATTAAACATCAAAACAAATTTCTTAATTCATTTTAAAATCATTCAAAAGATGTTTTAACAAGTTCTAAGTTCGTTGGTTACGTGTCTACCCTTAAGACATCACCTCAAAAATAAATATGTTAGATTAAAAACATTTAAATAGATTTTAAAATTTTTGTGAAAAATCTATGAATATTGAAGCTAAAATAATATCAAATTCTAAAAATTTAGGAGAAAACACATAGTTTTAAAAAAGATCATCCAAAATAGAGTCTGTATGACCCCAAACCAAGCATTTTAAAATGGCCTTTTAGATCTCGGGTTTTTTGTTTTTAATAAAAACATAGTGAATGATGTCAATTCCATAATCAATGATGGTTACACTTATTAACTGATGATGGTTATCTAACTGACAATGGCTATACCAACATTGACCAATGATGGTTATGCCAATCGATAACAATTTTACTAACCAACGACGGTTACTATGTAAACCTGTGACAAAGAAAAATGGCAAAACAAACTTAGAAAATCAAATTGCAAGAGCTTTAATGATCTAAATAAAGATTTTAAATTTGTATAATGATTTTTCTCATGTGTGAGATGCATCTGATTCCATCGAGCATGTCATTATGTGATCTAGGAATTTGACTCGAGAGAGGATAGTTAATATCATGTTAGTTTCAAAATGAAAACAAAATGAAAAAAACACACTAACTAGCATAACATATCTAGGCATAGACACTAAGGAGAGATTAATAACAAAAAACAATGACAAACATAATTAAAAAGTAAGAGAAAACACAAGAATTCTTTCACCTTCCTTGGATGCTCCAAATGCTTTTGTAGTAGTGGTTTGCTCGGCTTTGTGCTCATGGAGTCCTTGGTAATGGAAGTTTGGATACCTCCATTTCTCCTTGGCACCTTTGGCTTGTGGCTTGGCTTGACTTGGAATTAATTTGGCATGGTAAAACTAGTTGCATGAAGCTTTGTAATCAATTCTGCATTATAACTTCACATAATCATGTGTTAAAATTTATGTGGTGAGCCCTCCTATTTATAGATTTTTGAGAATGTTTAGAATCAACCTGAACCATCCATCTCAGGATAGAGATGTGTGGCTAAGGATTAATACAATTATGCAATTAAAATTGATAAATAGGCTCATCAATATTTGGGATAGAGGAGCAATTAAGAGGCATGGATGACTTTGATGAGGCATGGGAGGCACGAATCTTGATACTTGTGCCATTTATGACCTAGGGATGTCTTCCCAAGAAATGAGATCATCTGATGATGTAGATATTCAATATTCATTTTCAAAACAAATTATTCAACAAGTTTCTATGGAAATATTAATTATGCCTTGATTTGGGTTAATTAACTCTTAAGCATGTTTAAACACTTTGTGTACAAATTACTCAAATTGATCAAAATGCCTTGTTATTGATCAAAAATTTAATTGAATTGGAATTGGAAGGCAATGTCATATGAATTGGATCCACTATCCCATTTAGGATGTTACCAACACCAAATAACAAAGGCATGTGTCTCCTGCAAGAGATTTGATAGGAAAAAGCAATCCATAACACCTAGGTGCAAAATTGGCATTTTGACTTGAAATACTTTGATCAAAGTTAGTTGGCCCATAAATTGCATTGCCCCATTTAATTATACTCTGGCCTAAATCAACACTTGAATATATAAATTTCAACTCATTTAATGCATTTTAGTATTTTTAGGCCAAATTGTGCATTTTGGTGGAAATTGGTCAAAACCCTTATTAGAGGTTATCGGTGGCCAGTTTTAGGTTCTACACATACAAATTTGCCAGAGGATGGTTTATGTTTATTTCAATCTATGGCCAACATGGTTTGTGCCAACCTTATTTGATTAGTCCTGAATGGGGACTATTACCTTTAGTCTTCTCTATCTAGTTATTAATCTTTGCTTCTCTCAGCGAATTAAAATTCATTGATTTTTGCACTGAAAATGTTTGAAAAATTAACCTAAGTAAATTGCACCATGTTTAAGATTTGATATAAAATAATATTATTCATTAATCTGGGATTGGATTAAAACAAATCATGTTATGGAGGCTTTCAAGTAAATCGAAGCACGAGATGTCAATGTTAAGTTTCATCATTGTAATCCTTTATGGCTACAGTTTGGATTTGATAAAATGCTTGTTTCAAAGGGCTACTTGCATCTGCCATTTCTACAACAAATCATAGTCATAATGGTTATATTGTCATTGATATCCAATTATGTGGTAGATGGGCAACCTTATTGTGTAAGAAACATTTTACTATGCCTTTTTCAAGAGAGTCAAATATTTTCAAATAGTTACATTGGCAATGCAAAAATGTTAAGGTCTGGGGAAGAGCACTGCATTGTGATGATACTAAGCTTTCTACTAATGTGGATAAGCCCAAAAGTATCTGTAAGTGTCTATCTCAGTTTGAAAGGAACTTCTTTCTATGGCTATACAAGCCTCAACTTATATATTGTGTGTGTCCTTTCATGCCTCTGTAAGTGTGCAATGTTATTCATTGTATTGTGGCAGGGCACTTAAACTAGTTCCTTCATGTAGATAGTGTGAGCTATTCAATACTTTTATTTTTTGGTTTATTCAGGGTATATCACTGAATAATGAAATGGTTGTCAGTAAACCTTTGTATGTTGCTGCAGCTGAGCAAAAAGCAAGAATGCAGGTAGTGATTTTTCATTTCTTTCCCTTCTTGGCGGTATCTTTTAGATAATGTTTGTTTTTGAATTTCAATTTTGAGGGTTTTGTAAAACTATTCTATTAAGTTGTATGTTTTGAAGTTGACCTTAGCTATAAAACATACAAAAATGTTCAGAGATCATATCTAAACATACCAATGTATTATTTTAGAAGTGTTAGGGTGTGGAGCTAAAAGCTTCACCTAAGGCAAACAGGGAGGTTTTCAGAGTATGCAGTCGCCGGCATCGGCAGGCCACAACCGACATCGGTCAGTGGACGTGTAGAAGAAAACCGACATCGGCAGGGATCGGCCGAAGTCGGTTGACTCCAGTCAGACAGGGACCGACGTCGATCGCCTGTGCGATTCCAGAACTGCTGTTGACGAATAGTGAGTTAAGTGAACGGGCATTTTGCATGATGGAGATGAGTTCGAAGTCTTGATCTGCAAGTCTAATTATTGTATGCATGAGATCTATATAATAGATTCATGGGTTGTATTGTTAAGTGTTGAACTGGAAGAATCCAAGTGTGGAGCTTGGAGAGTTCTTCCCATGGTGGAATCAAGTAGGATTCCCCATGTGATAAGTAAGATCAGGTTGGTCTACAGGGATGTGTGTATGCTAGGGTCAGACAAAGATCAGTAGGGAAGTAGGATCCAAGGTGACAACAATACATCAGCAGGATCATGGTGAGATCTACTTGGAATATCAGTTCGTACTCGATTGTACAGATGTACAATGAGGTGAACAACAACTTGTGTTAGCTGTGTGTTGTGACCTATGAGAGAAGATTACTCAGGTAGGAAGATTACTTAGAGCCCTTGAGGAGGAAGCCTCATAGAGGTGGAAGAAGAGTGTGATCTCTTTATTGTAATATTCCTTTGTAATGAGTTGAATACAATTGTGTGTTGCCTCTCATGTTCTGTGTTTTCTCATTGATAATTATTTGTTCTTCTGGTTATTTCTGCATGTAAGTTGCTTATACAATGGTAATCATGTGTGCTCTTAATTCTGACAAGTTGTGTTAGAGCTTTGGGGAGTTTTGGTCCTATCAAATGGTATCAAAGCGAGGTTGGACGTTCTCAGAGCGAGTTTGACTAACAGATGGCCCAGATTTGTTAAGTGTTTGTTGATTACAGGTTACTCACAGGGGTTGCTGTTTGAGTGGGAGTATAGCAATGGCAGAAGAAGGTAAGCTGAGAATGAAGAAAGTTAGGCACATAATTAACACCACAAGGAGTGTGGTGGGTTGTCTTCAAGTGGGAGCTTGAAGAGGAATACAAGTTAGGATGCAGATTAGACAGAGTACTGGTTTAGGTACAGGTGCAACTATTTATCTCCAAGTGGGAGATTGTTAGGGTGTGGAGCTAAAAGCTTCACCTAAGGCAAACAAAGAGGTTTTCGGAGTATGCAGTCACTGGCGTCGGTAGGCCACAACTGACGTCAGTCAGTGGACGTGCAGAAGAAAATTGACATCGACAGGGATTGGCCGACGTCGGTCGACTCCAGTCAGACAGGGACCGATGTTGGTCGCCTATGCGGTTCCAAACTGCTGTTGACAAACAGTGAGTTAAGTGAACGGGTAGTTTGCATGATGGAGACGAGTTCGAAATCTTAAGCCGCAAGTCTAATTATTGTATGCATGAGATCTATATAATAGATTCATGGGCTGTATTGTTAAGTATTGAACTTGGAGAATCCAAGTGTGGAGCTTGGAGAGTTCTTCCCATGGTGGAATCAAGTAGGATTCCCCATGTGATAAGTAAGATCAGGTTGGTCTATAGGGATGTGTGTATGCGAGGGTCAGACAGAGATCGGCGGGGAAGCAGGATCCAAGGTGACAACAATACATCAGCAGGATCATGGTGAGATCTACTTGGAGTACCGGTTCGTACTCGATTGTACAGATGTACAATGAGGTGAACAACAGCTTGTGTTAGCTGTGTGTTGTGACCTATGAGAGAAGATTACTCAGGTAGGAAGATTACTTGGAGCCCTTGAGGAGGAAGCCTCACAGAGGTGGAAGAAGAGTGTGATCTCTTTATTGTAATATTCCTTTGTAATGAGTTGAATACAATTGTGTGTTGCCTCTCATGTTCTGTGTGTTTTCTCATTGATAGTTATTTGTTCTTCTGGTTATTTTCACATGTAAGTTGCTTATACAATGGTAATCATGTGTGCTCTTAATTCTGACAAGTTGTGTTAGAGCTATGGGGAGTTTCGGTCCTATCAAGAAGATGTACTAATATTGAAATTTTCTCTATTCATAAATATTTTGGTATTTTTCTTATATACTAGAAAAATACCTAAAATTTTATTACCTTTTTTGGGGTATTGGCATGGTTGTACTCTCTTGCAGCTTTTAGGGCTTTGGAGGTGCTCAATTTCACGGCAGTCAATGGTAAGCCAATTCAAATAATGCATTCCCATCAAGATCCTAGTATCCCTAAAAGTGGAACAACAAACATATTTATCAAGGTAAATAACTCAATAATTTTATTATTTTTATTCAAGTGATTCCATGCTTGATTTATTTTTCAAAATAATAAAACATTGGTTTTGGCTTAGTGGTGATTTGTTATATTTTTGTGTTGCTAGAATTTAGATAAAAGGGATAGATAACAAAGCCCTTCTTAAGACATTCTCAGCTTTTGTTCGAATTTGATCATGTAAAGTTGCGATTGATTTATCAGGGAAATCTAAAGGGTATGGATTTCTTAAATTTGAACAAGAGGATGCAACACAAAATGCAATGGACAAGTTGAATGGCATGCTGATTAATGATGAGTAGGTGTATGTTGGTCTGTTCATGTGGAGGCAAGAGGGAGAAAACAAATGGAGGGACAAAGTTATATAATATTTATGTTAAGAATTTATTAGAGACAATCAAAGATGAAGATTTGAGAAATAATTTTGGGGAATATGAAAAAATCACAAGTGCAATAGTTATGAGAGATGCAGAAGGGAAGTCAAAGTGCTTTGGATTTGTCAACTTTGAAAATGGAGATGATGCAACAAAAGATGTTAAGAATTTAAATGGTAAAAAAATTGATGAAAATGAATTTTAAAGTTCCTTTTTACAATTGATTATTTCTGATTATTTTCATTGAAATTTTTGGGTATAAACCTGAATAGATGTTCAACGATAGTTTCAAATAAGAGTTAAAAACTCATTACCCATCTACAATGATATAAGCTATTTGTGAATTACTTCCAACCTCTCCTACTTTCACATTCTTTTAGTTCATATCCCGTAGGGACTTGGCACTCTGCACCCTTGTTCGATATTGTCTCCCTTTAGTCTCTTGAGTGGAAAATCATTCTTTCCCAAGGTAAGCTAAAACCATTATGAAGTTGTTATTTAACATGGTTCAAATATAGGTAGTTTTTAAGGTCACCTTCAAGCAAGACACCAATTTAAGATTGAAATTAAATAGTTGGTGTGTTGGAATTGAACTTAACACTCACCGACACCCAAAAGTGTTAAACACCATGTGTGTTAAGGTCAGTCACCACAAATGCACCAGCGGTTCAAAATTTAGTATATAAAATCCCCTTTTGTACAAGTGCCTCAAAAATAAACTCGAACATGTCAATCCATCTAGTAATAACTATTTATATTCGGACACAAGTATCTTTAGGAATTTAAGTAATTAATGAGTGCTTTTCTTCATGCAAATTCAAGAACATGCTTTCTCAAATAGAGTTACTTTGTTCTTCTCAGTGTATGGACATACGCTTTTGGAATATGTTAGGAATGGTGGTTCTGCTAGAGAATGGTGGAATAACCAAAGAATGTGGTTTATAGTGTATGTTGGAAAATTCTAATTCCACCCACATCCTGCACTGGCAAAATGTTTGTCAAACTCCACCACATTGATGTTTGAAGAGATTTAGGGAAACTTACTAGAAGCTGTGTAGGCATCACAGTTGTCTGACAACCCATTTCCTTTTCGTCCTCCTACTCCTTGGCATCTTTATTTATTTATGGATATATTTGACATGGTATTGTGGATGACATCATTCATTTTCCCTTTAATAACATGTAAAAGTTTTGAGTCAATTAAAAAAAATATAAATCAAAATTTTCGTAAATTTTGTTAAGAAATGTGCAACTTAACTTTTGAAAAAATGCACTTTTTTTATGCACCAAAAACAATGCATTATGATTGGTTTAAAAAACAAAGATCAATCAGCATTTAAAGGAAATTGAAGACTTAAGTATCCCTTTAAGGAGTAAGTAGATATTTTTGGAGAGTAGGAAGCGAAAAATATTAAAGATTTTCATTAATACATTTGTATCCAATCAAATTTATTCTTATTTTTCTAATATTTTTCTTGATAAAATATTTTTAATTTTTTTGAATATATTTTATACAAAATTTTAAAAAACATAAAACCCCTAATAAAGAAAAACACTCCTATTAAAAATAATCAATGATCCCCCACATGGAACCTCTACCTAAATGGGGATGGGGCTTAAAATTCTATTGAATTTATTTATTTATGGATGAGGGGAAGAGTGGAGAGTGGGGCAAGGACATGTTTAAAATGTATGGGAAAATTTTGGGTAGACTTAGATTCTATAAAAGTTTATAATATTATCTCTTACGATTCTTTAAAAAGTATATCATATTGTCTTTTATGATTTTTTTATAAAATTACTAGCTATATTAAAATGTGAACGGTAATGTTGAGTAGATAAGTATTGCAAAAGTTATATGTAAGAAGTAGAATTGACTTTCAACTCAAATTTAGTTTTTGTGGAGAGACTCAAATCTTGTGATATGCGACGACCAATTTCAATTGTCAATGAAAACTCTTAATGATGGTAAAACTTATTAGAATGTTTTTAATTTTTTAATATATACTAGTAAGGGATCTCAAAAGTCCCAATAAGTATAGGGAGGGATGATGTTTTTTTGTCAATAGATATTTGTCGTAGGTGTTAATAATTCAGTGGGTACATAGATAACTTCTCTAAGAGGGTCATTCTCATTGTATAGATGCCTTGAACATAAAAACTATGTAACATAAGAATTGTGACATGACATACCATCATTTTTATTAAATAGATTATAAATATTTAGTCCTTAGTATTAAGACTAGGAAGGTCAATTGTTTGTGCCTCTAAATTAGATGCATATTTTTCAATCAAAAATAAAAATATGAATTTAAACTTAGGTTTACAAATAAAGAGATAGAAGAATGTGTAAAAAACTTAGCATGCAGATTGTTTGTGTTGAGTGTCTTTCATATCTGTCATTTGTTAGGGTTTTGCATACCCTTGGTTTCATTATGCCACCATTTGCTCATCTCAGGGGTAAATTTATTTCCTTGAATAACATTTTACAGTTTATAGCTCCATAATTCACCCTTTGTGTGGTTTCCCTAATAATGAGCTTCTGACATAGTTTTCATCATTAGATGCAACTCACTTTAGAGGTGGAGACAATGGTGCCCAAGAAGACTTGTAAGTTTATACCAACAACATTTCACTAGGTAATGTACCCCTTCTTAGGGTAATCCTTCTGATGTTATTTTAGAAATTCCTTAATTTGAAAAGACATACTACTGGCTTGAAACATATAGTCTTATTAGATATTTTTTAAGCCATATACCCAATAAATCCATACTCAAGGCCTAGGTCTAGGCTCAATGGCAACTCCATGGTGTTAAGCTTGATGGGGTATAGAACCTGACCAAGGGTTTTTCCCTTTTTAGGTTAACTGTCTTTACTAGTCTCCCCCCTGGTCTAGAGACTTTTTAGTCTTGGATGAAGCCAAGCTAAAGGTCCCTGTTTGAGTGGAATTCCTTAGTCTTCTTGTGCCTTTATAGCCATTCATGGAACAACTTGTCAAACCCTTGGACCATTTTATGTGCTTCAAATCTGATTGATTTTATGCCACTAGACCTCAAATGAGAGTCTATGTAGGAGTTGGCCTTGTGAAAGATCTTAGGGAAACCATAGATATATAGATTGATGAGCAAAATTTCACTTAATGAGTGATGTATATAAATATACCTAACTCCTGATTTAGCTAGCAGTTGGTTGAGCATAAGATAAGATATTTTCCTCTCATGGACACTTTCAATCCTTCGTTAAAAGCCACGACTGAATAAGGAATCCCATTGAAAGGGTCCAATGATAGTTGACAAGTTAGGGGTTGAAAAAATAACTAGAATAATAAAAAAAATAAAGATCCTTCTATAAACCCTAAGCCAACCATCACCATCATTGTTGTGAATCCACTGCAAGTGGCTTAAACATTGATTGCTTTAGCTCCTCAATTTAACCCTAGGATAGTAGTGTCAATTACTCTGCAAGCAGATTTTCTAGTGTTTAAATCCAAAGAGTAACTCACTCCAATTTTTATAGGTCACAAGAGATCCCAACTTCGATATCCTCTTTTATGGATAGAATTCCCTCCTTGTCATCCCTAAGGTCAAGGGAAACTCCTTTGTCTACTTGCTAATAGGGTCAATGATGCTCGTGAAGCCCTTCCCAAGGTAGTTAGGAGAATGAGTGTGTGCAAGAATATCTCTGGATGGTACAACTTGTAAACTTTCTCACCATAAATCAACAACATTTTTTTGAGTAATGTTTTTGAAACACTTGAAGCCCATGATGGTGAGAAAATTAATCTTGATAGTTTTTTATGAATATTTTTTCATGGATTGTGCATAATTTATTTGATTTAACCTAAAATTACATGGGTAGAAGTAGTTGTTAGCAATTATTTAAAATGCATGTGTGATGTTTGTAAGAAGTTAAGATTATTGGCTTGTCCTTGTAGATTATAGTCTATACAATTTAGCCTAACATTGATGACAACTCCCACTACTTGGGTAATATCAGGTCTAGTACTCATGTACTCAACCTCATCATGTGATTTAGGACACTATTCTGTGAACTGTCCAACCATAGGTGTGCTAATCGGTTTTTCATCCTACATATTGAACCTCTCCACTACCTTATTCACATAATAATCTGGAGACAAAATCAACCTGTGACTTTCCCTATCTCTAGAAAAACTCATGCCAAGGATTTTCTTTGCTACTTCCAAATCCTTCCTGGCACATGTCTGAGCTACTTTTACCTTTAGCTCAGCAAATCCCTGCATGTGTGACCCTGCAACAAGCATATACACTACTTACAGTAACAGGATAATGTAGCAACCATTATCCGACCTGGTAAAATAAACACAATGGTCACATTGACATTGACTAAAGCCATGCTTTGTCATACACCTGTCAAACTTTAAACACCATTGTCCTACAACTTGCTCAAGACCATATAACCTGGCCTTCTGTTTCACCTGTCCATTCTCTCCTTTTTTAACCTGTAAATCCATTCGTATTTCAGTGCTTTATTTTCGGCTGGCAACTCTACCAAATCTCCCATTTGGTTCTCTCCCAAGGAATCAATTTCCTTATTCATGCCATGCTCCCACTGTTTCCTAGATTCTACCTACATTGCCTCTTCAAAACTTCCTGGTTCTTGACCATCAGTGAGCAACAAATAGTGTAAAGAAGGGGAATAATAAATTTGAGGCTTACTTACCCTTTCAGTCCTCCACATGGGCGTTTGAGACTCCTTGACAGCTTGCTATCTGCCCAAAATTCATTCTGACAGTGACCGATCTTGGTCACCTCTAGCCGACCTCAGTCTGCACCTGATCGATGTCGATTCCACCTAATCACCAACGTCAATTCCCTAACTGACGTCAGTGTCCACCTGATCACTGACGTCGACTCCCTGACTGATGTCAGTGTCAACCTGCCTGAGATCACTTACTTTAGTCTGCACATGATCGACGTCAGTTCTTGCTTGATCGATGTCGGTTCTCACCTGACTGATGTCGATAACTGTGTTTTCCTGTGAGTGATGATTTTTACCTATAAGCTCATTTTGGATCATAACCTTGTCCAAATCAACACTACCCTGCTCAGAATTATTCAGCCTCTTGAGCTGATCTCTGTCCATCATCTTCTCCTTGAAAACCAAGGCTTTCCTATTCTTATCATTGTCAAAAACATCATATTTCCTCTTTATGCAATACTGTGATCCTCTAATAGAAGCTCCCTTTTTTGTTGACCTAGTTTCAAGAAACCTCACTTTCTTTGCTTACAGAAATCTCGATCTATGCTTTTCAAAACTGAAAGCTTACCATTTGACTTAAAAACATCCATTCCCTTCTCACTCATGTGACCAAGCCTATAGAGCCACATCTTTGCATCTACATCTGAAGTAGATAAAATAGAAGGAGAATCAGTAATACAAGTAGATAGATAAAGAGTACATACTTTCTTACCTCTTGCTAAAACAAGTGCACCCTTGGAAAATTTCCAAGATTCTGCTGTGAGAGTTACTGTGCAACCGTCATCACCCAACTTTCCTATAGAAATCAAATTCTGCTTCAGGACTGGGACATGCATGACATCCTTCAACACCCATGTGTTGCCATTCTACAATTTCAGCTGCACTTCCCCCTTGCCAACCATTTGACAAGGCTTACCATCCCCTAAATAAAATTTTCCAAAGTCTCCATGGACATAATCATGAAAAAATTCTCTATTTGGGGTTGCATGGAAAGAGGCACCAGAATCTAAAACCCAAGATTCCACTTTATCCAAGGAACATACAAGAGCATCCTGTGCAACAATACCTGCATCTTTTGCTTCTTCATTTCCTTCATGCTGATCTTCTACCAACCAACAATATTTCTTTACATGCCCTTTCTTTCCACAGTTCCAGCAGGTTATACCTCCATTTCTGGATTTGGATCTACTACCTATCTTTGACCTTGATTTCCTTCACTTGCTCTTCTCTCTTTGCCTTCCCCTGCTTTCAACACTTAAATCATTACCTAATGATTTCCCTGTGCTTTTCCTGCAAATTTCTTCATTCAAGATTACACTAACAATATCATCAACTTTCAAGATATTTGAAGCAGACGCAGTATTACTAACTGCCATTACCAAACTATCCCAACTTTCAGGAAAAGAGCATAAGATTAAGAGAGCCTTAATTTCATCATCAAAAACTATATTGACTGAAATTAACTGATTTACTAATCCATGGAAATCACTAAGATAACTATGTACCGATCCACCTTCCTGCATTTGCAAATTAAATAATTGCTTCATAAGAAATATCTTATTCGAAGTTGAGGGTTTTTCATATAAATTTGCCAAAGATTCCATTAACTCTACCATTGTCTTTGCCTATGATAAGTTGGAAATCACAGACGATGCCAGGCTCAACCTTATAGATTCTAGAGCCTTCTGATCAAGAACATTCCATTCTTCATCTTTCATATCTGTGGGCTTACATTCAACCCCACCCAATGGTAAGTACATATCTTTTTGATACAGATAATCTTCTATCTGCATCCTCTATAATTGATAATGCTTGCCATTGAATTTATCCATTCTTAGCTTACTTTCTTCTACCATTGCTTTACTCCCACTCAATCAGAAACCCCTGAGAGTGACCTATAATCAACAAACACTAACATGATCTGATACCACCTGTTAGTGAACCAAGCTCTGATACCAATTGTCAGGATCTAGGAGCACAAAGCTCTGATACCACTTGTTAGGATCCTGCTCCTTAAGAGCAAAATTGATTACCTTTGTATAAGCAACTAAACACAAAATTAAACCAAAAGTAATATGTAACTAGAATTCAGAAACAACACAGAATATGAGAGACAATACAATCTTGTATTAACACTCTTCTAGAAGGAAATACAATGAAGAAATCACACTCTTCCCACACCTCTTGGGCGTACAGTAATTCTCCCTCAAGAGTTCTCTCTCTCAATCAATTACAAACACAATCAACTCAATACCAAGTTGTTGTTTCCACCAGTCAGTGACAATCAACCCAATGGTTGTTGTTGCCTACTGCTAGTCCACCAAGTACTCAAAGTAATCCAAGTATATCTCCCTGATCTTGCTCCTTGTTATGTTGCAGATCTCCTTGATCTTGCTACTCCGCAGATCTCCTTTGACCTTGCACACACACACCCACAGATCTAACTGATCTTACTTACCATGTAGATCTCCCTGATCTTGCACAACCTATAGATCAACTGATCTTACACACCTAGAAGGATCTTGTCCTTGCCTTTGTAAGTCCTTCTATCCTCCACTTACAATACAACCCCCATGGGTCTATTAAATAGATTCCAAAACCAAACAATAATTAGAAACGCAGACTCAAGACTAAAATTAGTCTTTACATGCAAACTGACTGTTCATCAAACTAACTATTCATGTAACTAATAGTTCTAGAACGCACAGGTGACCGACGTCGGTCTCTATCTGTCTGGAGATGACCAACGTCGACCGATTCCTGACCGATGTCGGCAGCTTCCGGTCTACTCCTGACCGACGTCGGTTGGTTTGACTGACGTCAGTTACTGTGACACTCAGCAACCTCCTCCATTTGCATACCTGTGAAGCTTTTATCTCCACAACCTAACATTATTTAAAATGCATGTGTGATGTTTGTAAGAAGTTAAGATTATTGGCTTGTCCTTGTAGATTATAGTCTATACAATTTAGCCTAACACCACCTGTCACATGTCCTACCATTTACATGGTTAAGATCAATTCTCAATAATTTTTTGAAATGCATTTGTGATGTTTTTAAGAAGTTAAGATTATTGGTTTGCCCTTATAGATTTCAGTCTACACAATTTAGTGTAACGCTACTTGTCACATGTCTTACCATGATATGGGACATGCCAGAGTCATCACTTTGATACCACCACCTCTTCCCTCATTTGTAATGGACTAGGGAGTGGACATATCTAATCATGCCACATGGATAATTTTTGATTTTGATGGGTGGTCCCTTGGTTTGGTTAACCTCCATGCTTCTAATGACTTCATGGAAAGAGCGATGTTTTGGTGATGATTAGTGGTGATCCCAATGATAAATTGGATAGTTTGTGGATATTTTAACATGATTTAATCTATAAAATACAAGGAGGTTCTCTTAACCATGATATGGTGTACTGGTGAAATAGAAGTGTTTTCTTATATGAGGAACAAAATAGGATTGTATGATCCTAACCACCACCACAAGTTCTTTCCTGCCATCTTTTAGTTCACTTTGTTAAACTTTAGCCAAGGAATTGATAGAGTGCTCAAGAGGTTTAACAAGGTGCTTCTCATCGAGAATAGTTTTTTGCCTTTGCCTAGTATTTTGACAATCTGATTAGAGATCTTTCTAAAAAAAGGACTTCTCTAGGAAATACAATCAATAAATAAAGAAATAATTTTGACAAAATCCAGGGTTATTGCATATTAAATATAGTTAAGACAAAAAAATTGCAGTGTAGATGATGAATAGATGGAACAAGAAGAAAATTTTCTAGGATCAAACTCAAATTTTTAAAAAATGGCCTAATTGAGGGTGAAGATTTGCATAAGCTTTGTTAGGTATTGGATGTGCTTATACCATAAATCAACTCATACAAAGATTGTTTAAATCTAACACAAAGAGATATTTATATATAATAGTATTATAATTCCCAAATTATATTTAAAAGATAGCCTATAATTAGGGAGTCAACATCCCATGATTCTATCATATAATCATGTATTTGTTGAACTCGTAATAATAATAATAATAATAATAATAATAATAATAATAATAATAATAATAATAATAATAATAATAATAATAATAATAATAATAATAATAATAATACAACTTCTATTCGTAATATATAATACTAACCAAATATACATTATTATTTTATAACAATAATGTTATTAACTATATTACCATATTTACCCATATGGTAACTTACAAACAATAGGTATTGTTTACCTTACGGTAAATAATCAACCAACATAAATAGTATTTTACTCAATGTAAATACTAATCGCTAACATTCTCCCTCTTAGTTTTTACATGGTAAAACATACCTGTTTTCTTATTGTAGTGTGTCTCCTTTGTGTTTTTATGATTTTCTCTTCAACTGCGTTGCATCGGGCTAACACAAAACTCCAAAAAAAATTATTCTTATAAGTGGCTTGTGTGGAACTAAATAGATAAACCTACCACCTAGGCATGAACAAAGACCTATGCTTTTGTTCATCCTCCATACTTGTTCACTGATTGTTTTACCTAGCGTCGACGAACAACCTTACCCAATTAGTTTTGTAGGTGTACCAATAAATTTTTACAAATGGTTTTACAAGTTCACTATAAACCTTACCCAATTGATTTTTAAGGGTCACCAATAACCTGTACACAAATGATTTTTCACAAGATTACTAATAATCTTTACATAATGATTGCTACAATATATTTTTGATCAACATTCTACAATGCTTCTACAAAAGGGGTTACATGGGGAATACTCATAAGTGAACATGAATTTACTACATATGTTCTTATTTTGCACACCACACAACTAAAAAACAAGTCATTATATCAGCAGTGTGGCCCCGTCGTTCATGACTAATGAGAGGTTACTAAAATGCATCCTTCCGCCGTTTCCTTCGACCTCCTTCATGTTGTTGCTTACTCAGTCGATTGACAATGGAAGTTTAATAGTTTCTACAATGGATTTATTATCAAAACTTCCCCTTGCAATGTGAAACTATTTGTCTTATGTATTGACATGTTGTCAGAGGTTTTTACAATCAAGCTTTCTCAGGTTCAGTATCTACCTCATATCCAATTTTAAATTTTTTTTGAATTTTATTTTCTTTGTACTACATACATTAGACGTTGGTTTCTATCGAAAATACATTCGTTACAAACACTAACTTTTTGACTATTTTTGATATTTTAATAAAAAGATCTAACACAAAATGAAAGACACTTTGAAAATTTTTAATAATATACCTGACTCAGAAAGATCTATTTAATTTTGACATTTAAAAAAAAATCTTTAATAATTTAACCATAAAACATAAAAAAAACACTTAATAAATACTAAATATATTTTTAAAAAATAATTTTAATTTTAATAATATCCAATTCAATATTACATAATGATTATTAAGATATATATATATATATATATATATATATATATATATATATATATATATACAAATAATTCATTAAAAATAATTATTTACAAAACAATATTGAGACTTAATATATATTACAAATCATAATTATATATATATATATATATATACAAATAATTCATTAAAAATAATTATTTACAAAACAATATTGCGACTTAATATATATTACAAATCATAATTACCTCAAAACCCTAATTTTTTAAAGAGACTAAAAAACGTTAACCACTAAAATCGTGACTTACTTTTAATGATAATAATTTGAAGACTTTATCTATTAATGACATGGATTTACTGAGTTTAGACACGACGCAAATCACGGCGCAAATAACGGCTTACTAAGTCCAGTTCGTGTAGTTTACCAATCGTCATCTGCTTCTCATGTGCACGGTCTTCATTAATACGTAGTTTGTGGGCTTTTACATATCAATGATGGTGATCAGAACTGCACATTACGCAATCACATCTGGAATGTCAATGCATAACGCTCAGAATAATCAGGGCGTGCAGGATATTATGAAACAGATTACGAAGACAACAGAACGGTGTCGATGTGTAGGATATTATGGTACAATTTATTTAAACGACCACCAAATCTTCTGATTCAAATACATTAGTTGGGGGTACGAGCACCAATCAGTTCTGCAGACTCCATAAGCGATTCGTGGCAATAATAACTGTAGCGCCAATAAAATTGCAAGAACTCCTCATAAATAACTGTCAGGGTCACTTAAATGTCAATCTGCACATATTGGAGGGAAGACCTTGCACATTTAACTGAATGAATGTGTGTTCAAAATATACCCTCCAAACATTCATAGCAGATCTATTTGAGTCCAATAAGATATAATCATGTAAAGCTTAGATTCACGAATTTCTTCAACGCCATGCACACAAGCCCATCATGTGGTTGCATTACTCACGAAACTACTGTAATAGCGATGAATCTGCCCCATACAATGCTCAAGATTTCATTATGAACTGCTTTCATATCATTGTTAAGAATTGGATGTGCTTATACTAGAAATTAATTCATACAAAGATTGTTGGAATCAAATTCAGAGAGAGATTTAATCACACAATAATATTATAATCTTTACATTATATTTTTTAAAACATAGACCTGTAAGTATAGACAAATATATACACAAGATATACACTATAATTAGGAAGTTAACATCCTATGATTCTATTATTTAATTATGTGGTTGTTCAACCAATAATAACAATAATATATTACGACTTCTATTCATAATATATTATACTAATCAAATATACATTATTGTTTTATAACAATACTATTACTAACTATATTACTATACGATAACTTACAAACAATAAGTATCATTTACCCTACTATAAATAATAAATCAATGTAAATAGGCTAACAGAATTTGCTTTGCTTTAGCACCATCCACATTATGCATTTTGTCCATATTTAATTTGCCCCTAGTTCTCCACAGTCAAAATCTGCCTGATTCAAAAAATTCTCTAACTTCCTACTTAAAAATTTATCTCGCAGGAATCTCATCACAATCCCCCCATATCCCTGTTGCACAATCCCTGTCAAGTATGCGCCACTTGCTAGCCAAAATGCTCTCCATCTCCTTTCCTCCACAAACTTATTCAATGCTGCTTCTATTCTCTTCTCATTTTCTAAGCCATCCATTGTAGTCATCGCTTTTCCAAGGCACCTTCCAAGCACCACTGCATCCTCAAGTGTATCATCACCACCTTGGGCCAAGTCTGGAGTCATAGGATGCATTGCATCTCCTACAACGCACACATTTCCCTTACTGAATTTTCCAAGTAATACTTCCCATGGCCACCTCAAGCTCAGTGGAGCTAATGTTAAAGTGTGTATCTGAGACTTCTTTACTATTTCTACCATTCGCTCTGGAAAATTTCCAAGTTTTTCCACTGCAAATTCCAATATACGCTCTGGATCATATGCAATCTCTGAATCTGCAGGACATGGAACTAGTTAGGCCTTGTATTATGCCATTTTAAGAAAAAGTTTAACAACTTTACAAGAGTTGCAACTACCATGATCTAATGAATTTAAACACAATTCAAACTACTTGAGAGGGAATGCATCTAAATTTTTGTACCTAATTACGACCTAGGAAATATCAATAAACACTAGGTGCCTTAGTAATATACCAAGAGGATGTGATGTCTGGGTAGTGAACCAGTAAACATCCTTGTCATTACATGGAACAAAACCTGCCCTCAAATTTTCTCCCCAATATTGTTCCACCTTTGGCTCAAATTTATGCCCTTCAGGATATGTCGCCAATCCCCTAATGGCAGATCTCCCAGAAAGACTAGGGGCTCGAAGCCCTAGCCATTCTACAACCACAGAATTCAATCCATCACATCCTATCAATACCTGTACATGTAAGCACAAAGTCAAATGGTTAAGACCAAGATGACAAAATGGAACAGAGATCAGACTGGCAACTGAAATTGGTTTTACTAGAGTTAGTCACAAACTAAAAACCTAAAGAACAATCTCATAGGCTTGTATGTGGTAGAGTCCAATGCAGAGGTTCCTGTTTGTAATAGAGTCTAATGCATATGGGTCATTATTCCTTGAGGAGCTTCAATGCATTGCTGATTTTGCACCCAAGTGCCTTTTTGATGCGAAATCCCTTGGCTTTAAGTACATTCTGCTGATGGTATTCCATTAGATTGCTGCTTTAATGTATAACTATATCCTGTCCCTCTCTACTTACAGTCTATATTTCTATCAGTAAATTCTGCCTTCTTGTTATCTTTTTTGTATTCATTGTAAAAAAAATGCTTATTCAAACTATACCTTAGCTTTGATAAGTGATCCATCTCTCAACTGTATTGCTGTCAAGGAAGAATTCTTGGTTTTCTGGATGGAAACAACGTTGGAGTTAAATCTGATTGTGTCTGTAGGCAATTCTTCTGCAAGGGTTCTAAGAATATCACTTCTTTGCACAGTTCTAACCTCATGATTTCCGCTGATCCACAAAAGAAGGAAAAGTTAGCTTCTGAATCCATCTGAAACAAACAAGAGACTGAAAAGATGTTGGACATGGATAGAAAGCAGTGAATGGCAAATTGAGCGTATGAGAAGAACCAGAAACAATCCACTGGCATGACAATTATTCGAGATGAGAACTTTGGGGGTATCCCCTAAAAGAAAAACAAAAATTAAAATGTGTACTTTCTTTTAAGCGAAATTTATTTAGTTATACATTTCAATATGTCATATTAAAATGATGGGTGCAGCTGCTTAACCTAATAGCTAGAACACACCACTCTCACCACTCTCATTTATGTTTCCTTGCCATCCCCTGCAGCCCCTTGAGGGTCCAGAGGCATTGCACCTCACAGCTTGTATTCTCTTTTAATTGTTTGTATTTCCTTTTACTAGATCAAAGTTAATTATGTACTTTTAGTGTGCTATCCCCCTAATTACTCCTGCGATTCAGAGGAATGCTCCTGTGGGTGTTATGGATTTCCTCTTCTCATTTCTGATGGGAATCCCAATCCCAAAATATCAGAAATGAAAAGAAGAGTGAATTTTACCCGATTGCAATTTCTGTTGTAGACTACAGCCTCGGGCCTCAGGTACTTTCTCAGGAATTTATAAGATAGCTTATGTTGGCATGCTTACCGTTTCCCAGAGCCATTATATGAGAGCTCCTTGGTAATCCCTGAAGGTATGGAAGTCATTTGTGACCTGCAGTTTGCTTAAAGAAAGCCAATTCCGTATCAGGAAAAAAGGATGTTTCAACTAAATTACAAAGCATAAAATTGGGGTATGTCAAGATCATTACCTCTTTAACTGTGGATGTCGCCTACGAATTGAATCTGCAACACCAAGATAATCAAGTGCCCTCCAGGCATTGGTCAACAGAGTGAATGCAGCTCCTGTTATTCTCAATGAAGCTGCTCTCTCCAACACCAAGCTCTTCAACCCAAACCTGCATTTTATCAGCATATAATTACAAGTCTGAAAATCAATGCAAGTATAAAAGCCACACAGAATCACTCGTAAAAGATGTCCAAAATATGCAGGTTTACAGGGTTCTAAATTTTCCATGTTATTTTAAATTTACCATTTTAAGCTTTTGAGTATTCTCCCTTACTTTTGAATTTACTTTTAGAAAACCACTCACTCTAGAGCAAAGAAAAATAACAGAATGTAATAACTGAGATAATCAAATAGACAAAATACTCAACATGCATGAGACAAAACACATGCTTTTTGTGGTAAAACCTTAACAAGCTAATGAAACATTCACAATGTAAGATATCAATTTTTTATTAATTCAAGATGAATAGATTATATACGAACTCATTATGTAGATTACATATGAACTCCATGAATATAAATATGCCTAATTGAAAAAGTACTCTTAGGATTCCTCCTCCTAAAAATAGAGTGACAAAATGACATTAGGACTTTCCTTCTTAAAAATAGAATTCCATAAATTTTGTCTCTTTAGAAATAGGTGTTTGACTCATTTTTTACTTCGGGAGCACTACCCCGAACCCCCAAGGAGCTTCATAAAATGTTGTCGCCCCTCCTAAACCCCTTACAATAATAATGGGGGGCGTTGCTCCCACATCCCTATTAAAAAGTGGGCTATAAACTGCACATCAAACGAATCCAAAATTAAACTTTATCGTCACATATCTAACATTTACCACAACTTCTTTTTAATATTTGATTCACCTCTCTTGTATGACTACCCTAATTTTTATAGGGAACTTCAATTCCTGAACTATTAAAAAAACAAAAGAAAACACACACTATGCAATCATGTCATATTTACTATGTCTTAAAAGGCAACCCCACCTGGCTCGTTTTTAGCAAAATCCAACAGACCTACTTGATCTAAATAGCCCATACAAACCAGAGCATCCAAAACGTTTCCTCCACTTCCTTTTATCCTTCATCCCTTTTACACTGCTATCCCTTTTTTTGAGCTTTCAGGGCATGCTTTTACCTTCAGATAATTACTGCGCTCTCATCCCATTGGGGCTCATATTTGGGTGGTTTGCCCGGCAATGCTACCCCTATTTTTAAAGATATATCAGCCCAAAAATTACAAATAAGAAACATCTACTCTTTGCACTTATATCAAATTCACCATGTCTTAGTGGGATACTATAAATTCAAACATCAGCAAACTTTCCTTGGATCATTCAGATTGATTTGGCATTAAGGAGTTATGTTGTAAGAAATACATGACATAAACGAAAACATGATGGGCGGAGTTTGTAGAGGTTACATATAAATATAAATATAAATATATATATATATATATATATATATTTATAAAATCATTAAATTTCAATTATAAACATAACTAAAACATTTAAATTTATATAGAAAATAATAAATAATTTAATAAAAATAAATTTAAATTAATATATATATATATTTCTGTTTTTAAAAAATAACTGTATATATACTATATTATATTATTAATAGAAAACATTTTTCAAATTTTGAAAAAATAAAATAAAATAACAAATTAAACTTTTTAAAACACAACTCTTACAGACCTATCATAGAAATTCATATATCAGCTAAGTATTTTTTTAAGTACAATCCAATAGACCTATTTGATCTAAATGCACCCCAAAAAAACAGAGCATACCTATGAAGAGCTACTGCTGTAGCAAGCCCAGCAATTCCACCTCCCACAATAACTATGCCCTCCACATCAACATCACTGGATGATGTTGTAGAGAAACCATCTTTGTTCTTCCTCAGATTGCTTATTTTCTTCCTAATTTTCAATCCTCCGCTAGTTTTGCTGAGGTGGGTGTTCAAATTTTTGGAGTGGCCTGAATTATGAGGAGCTACTGTAATTTATAGAAATGTTTTCAGCAATTGTGGTCAAGCAGCCTATTTTAGAATTGAAAGAAAAGAAAAATGGGTCTTCGAATTGACGTTGTGATAGACGCAAGAGGAGTTGACAAGACTGTCGAAATGCTAAGTTGGGAAGCTTTTATGAGTTCTGTCATTAATTATTGAAGTTAAATGATACAGAATAGCCACCTCGTGCTTTTTTATTCCGTGTAATTTATGTTAATGTTTTCAGCCATTGTGGGCAAGCAGCCTAAATTCATTATTGAAGTCAAATAATACAGGTAAAGCTCACTTTCCTTACCGTTAGATCACTGCCACATGGATTGATGTTTTCATTTTTTTATCATTCAAGAATATTTATTTAAAATAAATTTTTATAATATTATTGATTTGGGATTTTTATACCAATGATGGGATTGATGTTTTCATTTTTTTATCATTCAAGAATATTTATTTAAAATAAATTTTTATAATATTGTTGATTTGGGATTTTTATACCAATGATAACGGTTACTGTATTCACAAGCCTACAATTATTTTTTATCAAATTTTTAAAAAATATTTTTATATTATTTTGACTTTTAATATTATTTTAGACTAAGAAATATACATTTAATTGATGATGATCTATAGTGTTATTTAAATGAAATTAATTTATCTAATCCAAAAATATTTGTAAAAAATATATTCTATGTTTCAATTTTGGTTTAGACACAATTCTCAATATAAAAATAAAATACTGTTCTCTCTAAAAAATTATTGTTAATCAAATTCAAATTACAAATTTATATGCATAATCAAATACAAACAATTTTTGGATATTAAGCAATTTTCCCAATCTAAAAGCATATCATTTTAACTAAAATGAGGCCACTAACTACCCTATACTTAACCATAAGCTTATTAACTTTTTTTTATTGCCATAGACTATTTATTTGTTTCCATTTTTTTCTTACTATTATTTACATATCATTCATAGTTTCTAAAGACTTACGTTACAAATTCATAAACAAAGTGAACCATAAGCAATTTCCACTATTAAAGAATTTTCACTATTAAAGTACGGACTAGCTGCCACATGGCCCTTATTTATTTATTTCTCAAGGGAAAATTTTGGACAAACTTAAAATCTCTAAAAGTTTATAATATATTGTCAATGAAAACTCTAATGGTGGCAAAAACTTATTAGAATGTTTCTAAATTTTTAATATATACTAGTAAGGATCTCAAAAGTCTCAATAGATGCAGGGAGGGATGTAATTTTTTTGTCAATAAATATTTGTCATATATGTTAACAATTCAATGGGCACATAGATGACGTCTCAAAGAGGGTCATTCTCATTGTAGAGATGCCTCCAACATAAAAATATATTTTAGATGGCATAAAAATTGTGACATGACATACCAACATTTTTATTAAATAGATTATAAATATTTATTACTCAGCATTAAGTCTAAGAACATCAATTATTTGTGCCTCTAAATTAGATGTATATCTTTCAATAAAAAATAAAAATATGAATTTAAACTTAGGTTTACAAATAAAGAGATACAAGAATGTTTTAAAAAACTTAGCATATAGATTGTTTGCATTGAGTGTCTCTCATGTCTGCCATTTCCTAGGGTTTTGCATACCCTTGTTGTCATTCTGCCACCATTTACTCAACTATGTGGTAATTTTCTTGACTTGAATAACATTTTATAGTTTACAGCTCCAGAATTCACCCTTTATGTGGTTTCTTTATATAATGAGCTTCTGACACAAGTTTCATTGTTAGATGCAACTCACTTTAGAGGAGGAGACAATGGTGCCCAAGAAGGCTTACAAGTTTTTACCAAAAGCATTTCACTAGGTAATGTACCCCCTTCTTAGGGTAATCCTTCAGATGTTATTTTAGAAATTCCTTAGTTTGAAAAAGCATATTAGTGGCTTGCAACATATAATCTTATTAGATAATTTGTAAGACAAATACCCTATGAATCCATGTTCAAGCCCTGGGTCAAGGCTTAATGGCAACCCCATGGTGTTAAGCTTGATGCGGTATAAAACCCGACCAAGGGCTTTGTCCTTTTTAGGTTTGCAGTCCTATTCCAATGCACTACCATCCTTAAGCATGGTCCTCAATATGTTAGAAGCTCCTTACTAGTTTTCCCCTTAGTCTAGATACTTTTTAGTCTTGGATGAAGCCAAGATAAAGGTCTCTTTTTGGGTGGAATTCCTTGGTCTTCTTATACCTTATGGCCATTCATGGAATAACTTGTAAAACCCTCGGACCATTTTGTACGTTTCGAATTTGATCGATTTTATGCCACTAGACCTAAAAGGAGAGTCTATGTGAGAGTTGGCCTTGTGGAAGATCTTAGGGAAACCATATATATATATATATATATATATATATATATATATATATATATATATATATATATATATATATATATATATATATATATATATATATATATATATATTGATGAGCAACACTTCAATCAATGAGTGATGTATATAAATATACCTAACTCTTGCTTTAGCTAGTAGTTGGTTGAGCATAAGATAAGATGTACTCCTCTCATGGACACTGTCAATCCTTTAGTTAAAGCCACGATTGAACAAGGAAACCCATAGAAAGGGTCCAATAATAGTTGGAAAGTCAGGGGTTGATGAAATAATTAGAATAATAAGAACAATAAATTTCCTTCTACAAATCCTAAGCCAACCATCACTGTTATTATTGTGAATCCATCACAAGTGGCTTAAACATTGATTGCTTAAGCTCCTTAGTTTAACCCTAGGCTAGTAGTGTCAATTACTCTACAAGAAAATTTTCTAGTGTTTAAATCCAAAGAGTAAATCACTCCACTTTTTCTAGGTCACAAGAGACCCCAACTTTGATATCCTCTATTATGGATCGTATTCCCTCCTTGTCATCCTCAAGGTCAAGGGAAACTCCTCTTTCTCCTTGCTATCAGGATACATGATGCTCGTGAATCCCTTCCCAAGGTAGATAGGAGAATGAGTATGTGTAAGAAGATCTTTGGCTAGTACAACTTGTAGGCTTTTTCACCAAAAGTCAACAACAATTTTTTTGAGTAATGGCTTTGCAACACTTGAAGCCCATGATGGTGAGATAATTAACCTTGATAGTTTTTTAAGAATATTTTTTCATGGAATGTGCATAATTTAATGGATCAAACCTGAAAGTACATGGTTAGAAGCAGTTGTTATCAATTATTTAAAATACATGTGTGATGTTTGTAAGAAGTTAGGAATATTGGCTTGTCCCTATAGATTGCAGTCTATACAGTTTAGCCTAATGCTACCTTCACATGTCCTACCATTTAGATGGTTAGGATCATTTCTCAATAATTATTTAAAATGCATGTGTGATGTTTGTAAGAAGTTAAGATTATTGGTTTCCCCTTACAGATTACAATCTACATAATTTGGCCTAACACTACCTGTCGCATGTTCTACCATGATATGGGGCATGGCAGAGTCATCACTTTGATAGCACCACCTTTTGCCTCATTTGTAATGGAATAGGGAGTGGACCTATCTAATTGTGCCACATGGACATTTTTTTATTTTGTTGGGTGGTACCTTGGTTTGGTTAACCTCCATGCTTTCAACGACTCCATGGAAAGAGTGATGCTTTGGTGATGTTTAGTTGAGGACTTCGCAATGATAAATTGGATAGTTTATGGATATTTTCACATGATTTAATCTATAAAATATAAGGAGGTTCTTTTACCCATGATATGGTGTACTTGTGAAAGAGAAACATTATTTTCTATGAGGAACAAACTAGGATTGTATGATCCTAACCACCACCATAATTTCTCTCCTACCATCCTTTAGTTCAGTTTGTTTAAACTTAACTAATAGAGTGATCAAGAGGTTTCACAAGGTGCTTCTCATCAAGAAATAAGTTTTTGCCTTTGCCCAGTATTTTGACAAGACAGTTAGTGTTTTTGTTGATATTTTTCTATTAAACTACTAACCTATCATGTTCTACATAGAATGGTCAACAAATCTAGATAAGGTCTTCAAAAACAAATTTTATCTCAAAACTCTGTATCCATAGGATGAACCCACCCATATACACATTAGATAGGTTTGGAATGTCTTTCGATGCTCTATCGGTGCAAAATGTTGGATTGACTAGTGGGAGGTAGCTATTATGTACATTTCCACTCTTTATAAAGTGTTTGGAAAAACACTAGATATATTCAAAAAATGGGCTAACACTACCCATATCATAGGGTTCAATAGGGTGTCTTATAAATTAGATATTTTCCCCCTTAATGAATCTCTGCAAGTCTAAATGGTAGAGAAATGATAAAAAATTAAGCTAATTGAGATTCTTCAAGCTTGCAATTCTCAAATTTAGGATATAATCCATTGGATTAAGTATGGGGGTGGAGTGTCTAAAGATTCCTTTCAAAAAATGAGAGATAGACACTTGTTTGTTGAGATTAAGGAACTTAAGGAGGCTAGGGATTGAACTATTGGTCTACTAGATATCTTTCAAGCCTTTGTTAGGCACTACAATTAGGTATTTCAAGCTGATGCATCTAATGAAGAACATAAAGTTGTTATAAAAATTCATTAGTATGGAACCCTATAATCTCTCCCCTAGACAAATAATGGCTTGTGATATGCCTCTCTCTATTGATGTGCTTCATAATGATATTAATTGTATGGCTCATGACAAAGCCCTAGTAATTGATGGTTTTCTTTGTGAATTTTATCAAATACTCTCAGATGGTGTTGGCCCAAATTTGAATGAAGTACATTTTGAAGCAATCACCAATGGTTCCCTTAGAAATATTATTAAAAAAATTAATATCAAGATCATTCCCAAATCAGGAGATCTTGAGTTACTGCACTTTGTGTTGCTCCAACTTTTTGTTACATTTTTTTTGGATTGCCTTGTCTTACCATTGATTACACTTGGTCAAGAGTGACTTGTGATATTTTGTCTAATTTGTCTTGAAGCTTATTTTATTTCTTGGCCTTTTCCTTTGCAACTTTTTTGTTGCCTCTTTCACTACTTTTTCCTAGGCATCTTTTCTATTCAACTCTTCACTACTTTTTCCTAGGCATCTTTTCTATTCAACTCTTCCTGATTGTGCAACTCTTGATTTTATTTTTCTTCAGCTTCGTTTGCTCCCTTTTCAACTTCAACCTTATTTATTTTTCTTCTTGTGCATATTTATTTTTTTCCTCCTTTTTATAATAAAGCAATGCTTCCTTGTCTTTCTAGGCTTTCACTTCCGTGGCCTTATCTTATTTTATTTCAGCCTTCACAGTCTCTTTCTCTAGCAAATTTTCTACCTCAGTTTGTACATTTGGCTAATTAGGACAATCCTACCTCGGAGGCTACTCTAGTGGTACTTTATGTTTTTACACACTTGATGCCAAAGATTTAGGAATAGATTGGTTCTTTGTGCATCTATTGGTGAATACAGAGAAAGTGGAGGTGAAAGTAGTGGAGAAGGAGATGGAGACAATGCCATTTGATACTTCAACACAATTGATTTTGGTCATGTAGAGGGGCTGACAAAAAAATTATTTTGGAAATTTAAAATGCAGGCCTCAAATAATGTTTCTTCTATTGTTACTTCCTATTCAAATCCCTCTACAATTGTTAATGTTTCCATTCACTCTGAAATAGTTTGAGATGGCCTTGTAACTTTTTGTGTGCAAGGGTTATGCACCAAAGGCCTCAAAGGACTCTCTTATTTTGTACCACCTTATACTAACATGGTTTATCACATGACCTACTATCTTGTTGTAATATTTTCTATAAATTATTCTCATATGATCAGTTCTTGTGCAAATGTAGTGCAGTCTAACACCCCTTCCATAAATATGGTCTCCACCCTGTGCTTGGACTTTTCTTATTATCTGATTATTTCCACAATGATGGATTTTAGAGGTGAAAGAATATACACCAATAGGATGGATGCAACATTATTTTTTTCTTGGAAACTGTGAACCACCTTCCACAAAAATAATTCCTTCTCTTTTTTTGATATATCATTGTTTATATCTTCAAGTAACGACATGTACACCTGTTCAGGTGTCACTCCCAACACTTTCATATTATATTCACTTATGATTATAGGCATATGTTTTTCACTGAGCCACAAATCCATGTTGTGAGTTCTCTTTGTAGGTGGTGAAGATGTGGGAGCCAGTGCCTTGCATTTGGAGGGGGCTACTTGCAAAGAAGAGGCTGATGGTTGGGCTTGTGGATCCTCTTATGTTTGTGCACTCTCATGTGGTTATGGTTGCTTTGTGAATCTAATTGTGATTATGGTAGTCATTGCTCTACCCCTAGTGGCATGGACCATAGTGGATATACACTTGTTTCAACTAAATTCTTCTATCGAAACACTTCCATATTATCCATATTAATGTCAATAAAGAAGGGAAGAGGTAGAACAGGTGATTTTTATAACTCATGAATTTGTGCGTGGACTCCATTGTACATATTTATCACCATGCAAATTGGACTGAGATATTGTAAAAATTTTATGGGCACTTGAGGGGTGATGCAATCAATTATTGGATTTAAATCCACCACTAGTTGAATTTTCCTACCTATGCGAGATGTTGTTCATCATGAGGCCACATTAGGTTGGAGAAGGCATTGCTTGGATAGTTATCAATGCCAGGTGTGATTTTCCCCTTTAGATATTGTCACTACATGAAATAGAGGAGGCGTACCAATAATGAGTACTGGAAGGATTGATTCATTCTAGAAATAAGCTTCTCAATGCTTGTGATGAGATTTTTTGAGAGGATCTCTAGCCAGTTATATATTTCCCCAAGTCATATCATCTTATGCACAATGTCAATTACACCTTTTGTTATTTATTTTGCACGTTTGGTAGTTTGCTAGTATGACATCATTATGCACTCAATTAGGAATTCCAAAGGTGTATATATGACTTGATCAATTGGGACTCCTTTGGTTGTGCATGCATATGCCTCTTTGATGTCTAAATTAATTGGAGGGTTCTTTTTTTATATGGTTTAAATGACTTTCCTATTTATAAAAATCTAATGGCCTATGTCATGGCATTGGTATTTATATAGATTGTCACCTCCTTAAACATATGGTTTTCTCCTTCATTATTTTTGATAAGGAGGGTTATCATCATCTCATCATATTAGTTGAATATCAATAGCATTATTAGCCTCTCAGTGTCTGATCCTCACAGTGTATTAGGCAATGCAAACACTCCATGTTGTGCACTGGCATTTGTGGTTATGTAAACCACTCCCTCTCTCGTGTGTCAATAAAATCAAACAAATCTATACCACTCCATTTTACTTGTCTTAGGGCCAATCTAAGGCCCATTTCCTCATGAAAATTTGATAATGAGACTAAAATTTGGTGCATTTACATCTAATATTCATTTAAATTTGATTGCAAGTGAATCATTTTTTTGCACAAAGTATCCTCTACCACTATTTACTTGCCCTTACTCCAAAAATAATTTCCTTTCCCTCTTGTTGCACCTTTTTGTCTTTGTGACAACTTATCCTCATCCTTCAACACACACTAATAATCTTCTTCAATTGAACACCGTTGAATCATACCAAACTTATATTCAGTGGAAATGTGCAATCCATTCACATACCTCAATATATTATATGTGTCATCTTCAACATGATCCACTTTAATGGTGAGTCTATAAACCTCCTTAATGCAATAATTTAAACTCATCTCTTTTTGTCTCAAGTATTATAATTTCTTGAATAAACTCAATAGTTAACCAAAAGGCAACATCTTACATTTCCATTATTTAACCACTATTTCCTAAATCTTGGTCTTATATTTACTTCTTCAAACTATCTTGGTTTACACATGATCCTGCCATAAAGAAGTGTGCCCCTTTAACTTCATATAGGAAAATATCAATCTCTTGGGATCTTCCATCTAATGATACTCAAAATATTGATTTAACTCGATGATCCAATCAATGAGTTCTTAATGACATGAGTTACTAGAGTATGTATGGGTATCCAATCATGATTTACTATTTATATTTGAAATTACTTGAAAGCACATATATTCTTGTTTATCATCTATTTCCTCCACCTAGATCTTAGGAGCTTATAATTCTACTTCACTATTGCTTTCATCATCCGTCTTAAATCCTCTGTGTTGTGCAATCTACATAACATCTTAACGGGCTTGCATTCCTTTCATTAAATTGGCTAAGTTTGCAAATATTGGCACTATGGGTTCTCTAGGTGCTCCACCAACTAGACCTTTGTGTGCCATTTATTTTTATCAAAATCAACCACAACTATACCTTCTACCCAACACATTATTTTTTTGAATATGCCTTCACTACTTTATACCCACACTTGCAAATGTGTAAAATGAACTTCACTTCAGAGTGTTTAACTATGACATGACTCACTAAGAGTATCATGTGCTCACTCCATAAAGATAAATATTACACTGATAACAATTGATTCAACCACAATTAGGGGGTCTAAAGAAGGAATACCTAAGACCATGTAGACCATAGGTTCGACACAAATAATGGATTGACTTACAATCCTATATGTAGAAATAAAATAAAACAAACAAGAAATGTATTTATTTTAATCAAGGAATTACAACTTGTACACACATCTATAATCCGATTATAAATTTACACTCTACTTACAGTATTACAACAATATCACTAGAGATGTGTTACAACGGGCTTATCTCTTTCAAACTTCTCATTCACATATATCTCTAATTGAACCAAGATCAGTTCTTTTTGGTTTGGCTCTTCTTATAGATCTTACTAAATCATAGGCTTTGTAGAGTTATTTATCTATCCTATCTAACAAACTAGCCAGTTAACCTCTAGCTTCTTAGCTCTCTTGAACTTCAAATTATCATAAGTTACTCCTAGCTAACTATTTCACAACAATACTCATGTCTAGAATAGGCATGGGATTTGGAAATTGATAGGAAGCTGAAATGATTCCTTCTTCCAACTATCAGATAATGGTGGTCATCATGTCACACTTTAGATTCCATTTGGTTACACTCTATAAATTGTCAAGGTCATTACTATTCTTTTTAGTTGACTCTTGGCACTTGAAATAGAAAATGGATCAAGAGATGCATATCCAAGTGTTTATGTCACTTCACAGAAAGACTATCTTCCAAATCTTGGTGAACTTGTAGACCGTTTCAATAATGTTTCACACAAAGGTCAATGTACATATCCTCAAAGTCACAAGTTTAAGTCACAATAGTTGCAGATGGAAATCTGCACATAGAAAACAATGTGCAAGGTTGCACAAAACCTTCCTAATCACATCTTTTTATTTGGGTCTTAAACTTTGAAAAATAGAAATACTCCTTAAAACCATCCTCTACACAAGATTCCTGTTTTCATAATTTATATAAAATTTCCAAGTTACTTATCACATATATAGTCAAATGAGTTTTGTGTAAAGACTTCACAAGTTGTGCAAAGCATAAGCCTTTTTCTTCTATGATGCTCCAATTTGGGTGCATGAAAAGGGTTGTGTGGAGTATCCTTGTGCACATATAAGCATTTCATAAAATATTTTAGAGACTTACATGCAAACAAAAAATTGCACCCAACTTATAAGACGGCTTATCTCTATAATTAAATAATATAACAATTTTTTTTTATCAAAATCTGGAAAAAAAAAAACCAAAAAAACCAAAAAATAAAACAAAACAAAACAGAAAAATATAATTTTAAATATAAATTTTTTTATTAATTTTTTAAAACTAAACTTAAATTTCATTACCCACAACACTTTACACTTAAGAGTCCTATAATAAAAACAAATATAACATGTATTAATAACTTTGAGATCATGCTAACTACTAACATTACTTTATTACTAATTAAAAACAATGTTAATTATTATATATCACACAAAATAATAATCTTCAAATTAATTTCTGAACTTAAACTATTGATGTTGTTTCTTACAAACAAATGTGACAAAAAGAAATAACCATGATATTAATAATATACTACTTACGTTATTCATGTTATTTCTTAACACTAGATTCTTCTTTGCATTTAACAATATGGTATTCTTCACATTTAACAGTTTGGCATTTCTGTTGTAAAACTAAAGATGCCATAAATGTGATAGAGAAATGTTTCTTGGTATAAATATTATTAATTCTTATAAAAGTTTGTTTTTGTTGGGCCATGTCATAGAGGATTATTATATGCTTTGACCACCTTTTATTGTAAATAGTTATCTTTTATCTTCTTTTATTATTGTTAAAGAAATTAAAATGATTTGTTATAAAAATTGTTTTGTTGAGTCATGTCATAGATCGTATATTTAGAAGATTAATATGTGTTTTGACCAACTTTTATTGTAAATAGTAATTTTTAAATTATTATTAAAAAAAATAAAATATTTTTGACAATTAAAAAGTATTCTCTTTATTTATTTATGAAATAAAAAAATACTTTCTTTACGTATATTTGAAATCAAAAGGTTGTTTTTAATCTAAATAAAATTTTAAAATGGTACAATATAATCTAAATAACATTTTAAAATGGTAAAATATTATAATGTATTTTTTTAGTCTATAATTAAATTATAGATTTTTTAATTAAATAAAAAAGATAATATCATCATTATTATCTCGTCATATATTAAAGATACTAATTTATTATTCTAATAAATTGAAATTGAATTATTAATTTAAATTAGTTATAACTCTTTAATAAATTTCGGAGACAATAGATGGCAATAACCATTTATTAAAATAAATTTTTAAGAAAACCAATAACTCATATTTTTTAATTTTTTAAATAATCTATTTTACAAAATTTTTGGCCTTCCTAATTTTAACAATATTGGTAACAATTAAACCTTATCTTAATAATAAACAAATGTTTAATAGTGAAAATTGTTTATAATTCATTTTGTCTATGAATTTGTAATATAAGTTTATTGAAATAAAAATAAAGGTCCATTATTCTAGGAAAGATATGCCAATATTATGTCAAATCTAGAAGAATATGTCTAAATAATATTTAAAGATTTTTTTTTGAATTAATATTTTAAAATTTAAGTAAAATTATTAATATTAGCTACAATAAAAAAATATTTTACTTTGACTAAAAAATAAAATACCTTATTTTAATAGGGAATTAAAAATATTTATAAAAATAATAACATCAATGCAATTTTTTTAAAAAAAAAGCCTCAACTTGAGACCCCAACCTAATATTATTTAATATCGTAGAGAGGATTTGTGTAAGGTGAAGTAAAAAAAGGGATAGATCTACTGATTGAATCCCAACTTGTTAATATTAAGGTAATTTGTCTTTAATTTTCTCGAAAACCTAATAACACAAATGTAGTGGTAATGCAAATTTAAGCTGAGTTAATTTATACTAAAATGTCATGCAATACATGGGACCATAAAAAAATTTCCATTATAGTAAGAGGAGATGAATATAATCCCACTCAAAAATAATTTCAAATTGTTGAGGGCCTTTAGCACTTCTTTTGCCTCCCATTATGCATGCTTCTGAAGTTGACTTCGTTATGCACTCCATCCCTCCTTAGAATAGACCTAGTCATGGTAGATGCAAACTCAGCTTGAAATTTCTTGCTCATGCTTTACATAAAGATTTTGAGACTGTTCTTGTCCCTAAAGCTGGGGGGTTTGATGTTGGGGATTCTGCAGAGAAACCTACTATTGAGACAAAGGGCAGTTTCCATAGCTTGTGAAAAGAATTTCTCAACTCTGTCATCACTAGTAAGCCTACTTGTCTTGATTCGATGGACCACTCTCCTTGATCAAAAGGTGATAGTTATTTATGTAGGGGGATTCACTCTATCAATTGGGTTTCAGTGTCATACTCCTTGGTGGTTGCTAAAAATGGCTTATCTTCCCCTATTGCACCTCTTCCTATGGGGCCATCTGGTCCTCTTTATGTTCCACCTCAAACTACTACTGATGCCTTGGCTGAGCCCTTTGATGCAGTGGATCTCACACTTGATACTCCCAGTGACCCTGTGTCCTCCCTGATTGTTGCTCTATTGACTGACTGTCACCCTTTAGGCTCTTCTCTCTGTGACCAATTTATTGTCCCTCCATCACATATCTGAGATAAGGTGGTTAGAGGTCCTAAGAATTGTTGGGTGTATGCTAAATACAAGAATGTCCCCAACCTATTCCACCACTATTCTATTTTTTGCAAATCTTGGATCGTCTCATGCTCTCAATTTGTTGCCCCTCTTTTAGTGGATGTTTCTTGTGTTCCTTCCCTAGTCACGATCAAGGACCTTCTGCTTGGTGATGTTCAAATTTGGGTTACCTCATTGGTCCCTGAGTTGGTTATCCAAGACCCTCTACTGCTAGAGATGGAAGAGGACATCGATAGAAAATCCTTGATCGACAAATGTGTGGGGTCATCCACTTCTCCTTCAGTCCTCTCTACTTGGGCCTCAAAGATTTGGCATTCTATTGGTCCTCCTTCCTTCTCCTTGCTACATGTTGGCTGCTTTTTGGTGAAAGTTCAGATCTCAGATGATAAGGATTTTGTATGTAACTTGGGGCTATGGTTTTTCAACCATTTCAACATTTTCTTCTGCCCTTGGAGGCCTTTCTTCTCACCATATTTGGTCCAACTCAAGGTTTTCTCGATGTGGCTTCGACTTCATTCTCTCCCTCCGATGATGAGGAATGAGTGCTTCATCAAACTCTTGGTGGATAAAGTTGGCACTTTCGTAAAGGTTGATGATACCACTTGGAGCCTCATATTGATCCATGTTTATGCTTTCATTGACCTTTCTAAGCCACTCTTTATTTCATTAATTTGCTCTCTTTGCAGGGCTCATGGACTTAACATCTTAATTATGAAGGACTTCCCTTCCATTGCTTCCATTTCCACCTCCCTGATCATCACATCATTGGATGTCCCTCCAAGCCTTGTCAGTGTCCTCAAAAAGTGTGGAAGAGAAAAGAAGGGGAATTGACCCATCTTTCAAGTGGCATAATCACAAAAAGTTTTACTACTTCCCTTTCTCTCACTCAGTGATGATGACAAATTTTGTTGTTGGATGTCCTGGGCCTGCTCCCCCTCCCCTTCCTTCTCAACATGCTGAGGACCCCCCTTCCCTGCCTTGGTACTTCCCTTATGTGGAAGAACCCTTGCAGGAGAACCTGACCCCCCGTTCAATCCCTCCTTGGACGAACCCTCCTTGGTCTCAACCATCCAGGGTTGGTAAATGACATGCAGATGTTGGAGTCCCTTTGAAGAAGAAAGGACATAGATCGGAGGTTGAATTACTGAGGGTGGAAGCACACTCTCTCATATCCAATGGATCTCAATAGACCCTAGAAGACTTTATTTCTAAACAAGGGAAATAAGCAATATTATCTTGTGGGTAAGCCCCTCTGGGGGATAGTTTGTAGAGATTGGTCTGAAGGGATGTATTATTCTACTTCCTTTTTTGGGTGTTTGGTTTTTTGTTTTGTTACCCCTCGCTTTAGTTTCTCTATGGCTTTTGTGTCCTATATTTCTTGCTCTTCTAGGAGGTGATGTCTATCTGCTCCTTTTCTTTCATCTTCCTTTTGTCTTGCTGCGGGGAACAGGCCCCTGTTTGTGTCCCATACCGGTTCATAGCTCCAGTCAAAAGTGTTTTACCTTATCCAATAAAAAAAGAGGAGACGAATATAGCTCTAAAATCCATATAGTCAATATTATCAAATGATAAAAAAGTAGATACATACACTACAGTCATTTTTGGGAGATGAATATGGATCTAAAATCCATGCAGTCAATGTTACCTGATGGTGAAAAAGTAGATACATATACTATAGTCATAGTCATTTTAAGATTTGATATATTTATAATGTTTCTTAATTAGTTTCTATATTTTAATTATGATAGATCTGATATGAGTTGAAATATAGTTAAAATAAATATTTTTAATCATTATTGTTAAAAAATTAAATTTGTATGATTTTCTAGATGGCTGGAATGTTTCAGAGATCTCTCATGTGGAATTGCCTTCTTGGTCAGTGCTTCCTAAGGACGACTCTCCGACTCTGCCTCCATCTCCCCCAGCAGTACCCTGTGCTTAACTATCTTGTTGGTTATTTGTAATTGCTCTGATCGTGCTTTGACCCGCTGTTTTTTGATATTTTGAGTTGATTGCTTCCTCCGGCATAGAGTTTGGGCCATGATTTATCCGACCATATTACTTTATAACCTTCTATGTTATATTTTATTATTTAATATAATGTGAAGCATTCCAATAATAAAATAAATACATAAAGTCATATATTTGTGTCACCAAAGTATACAATGATATTTTAATGGCCAATATGAATGGAGTAGAGGAGAATAATATAGCAAGGAACACATTTTAAATTAGGAAGTGAAAAGAGACACTAAGTGGCAGTGGGAGTATGGTCGCAGTTAAATGCAAAATATTAAAAGTAGATAAAGATCATCTAGTGATTTCCTTAAACTACTATGATTTATATTAATAATTATTTATGTTTTAAACGAAGAAATCTATACAAATATTTCTCACCCTTGTTGTATTGTTTTTAAACAAGCAAAAAGAAACACTAAGTGGTAGTGAGAGTATGGTGGCAATTAAATGCCAAATATCAATGGTAGATAAAGACCATCCAACGATTTCCCTAAACTGCTATGATTTATAGTAATAATTATTTATTTTTAAATATTTCTCATGCTTGCTCTATAGAGTTGTGGAACTTGACATTATAATTATTTTAAACTTATATTTTAATAATCTCTAAAACATTTCCACTAATTAAAATGTAATTAAATATACTTTTTTTTAATAATTTTTATTAAAAAATACATAAATTAATTATTAGAAAAATTTAAAATTTTCAATATATAAAAAATAATTTTTTTTACTAGTGGAAAAATGAAAAATAATAATTATAAAAAACATTTAAAAATTTATTATTCTAAGAAAATCCATATTAATATTATATTAAATCTAAAAGAATATCTTTAAATATATTTTCAAATTAATATTTTAATTTTTAAAAAAACTATATAATTATTAAAATATAAAAATATATTAATCCAAAAGTAACACCTATAGAAACCTGACATTGCAGATCTAATTAGTCCATAACATAACAAAGAGTTCATGTATGTTTCAATAATTAGCTGGTTGCCCCAAAAGCGCCCGTAAACGTCAGGAGGGATGCCAAATATTTATTGTCAGGTTAGCAAATATTTATAACAGGTGTCAATAATTCAGCGGGACGAGGTTACCAGAGGGGTCAACCTCGCTGTACAGACACCTCCAACTCCAAGCTAATAAATGAAGTTTTAGGACATTGAATTATTTACAGTGACCACTCTGCCATCAATCTCCTCCACTGGAATGGCATCCAATTACTTATCATTTTTGTCATATCCTTGCAGAAAAATGTCAGAGTGATTGATAACCTGTACAACCGACTGGCTTGTTGTTCAGCTTTCTATAGGCTAAATATAGATAAAGACTCTCAACTCAAAAATAATTCACAGATTACTGATAACATGATATCACAACTACAATGTCCATCACACATTCTATACTTCCATTTGAACACACACCCAACAAAAAGCACCCATCCAATTATATAGTCAGCAATCAACATATATTGTATAGATACCAATCTTGTAGGATTACAATCAATGGAGTAGGGGATGCATATTGCAACTCTTTTAGTTTATATGAAAAAATAACACATATGTCAAAACTATATAGATCTTATGCATGCATTCATTTGGTACTCCTGTTGAGTTTTCTAAGCTATAGATTATTGCATCCTGCTGCTGAATCATATGGACTTTGGATAGTAGCTTTTGTGTGTGAGCTCTGCTTTTCTTTCCAGTGGATTCATGATAAGAATATGAAATGGAAGTACATCGAGTATAAAGCATACCCAGAGAGACTTAAAAACAGGTGAAAATCGTAGTACTACATAAGTTGAGATTTTATAGATTTATTGCTGGATATGCACAAATTTGTGTTTGTGCATTGATGAAAACTATGATGGTGAAACATTATTTATGACGTTTTGTGCTGCAGATATGGTGGAGAATTTGCTTGCAAGCTCCCACCTGTGGACATAATTATCACTACAACAGACCCTTTCAAGAAGCCTGCTATAATGACTGCCAATACGGTTCTTTCAGTGCTTGCAATTGATTATCCTACTGAAAAAATTGCATGTTATGTCTCAGATGAGGGGCCTCTCCCATCACTTTCTACTCTCTGGTAGAAACACTAATCTTTGCCAAAAAATGGGTACCCTTCTGCATGAAATTCAATATAGAGACAAGGGCTCCATTTCTGTATTTCTCCAAAGAAATCAAGCTGTCTGATCCATATTTTGTCAGAGAATAGCAGGTAAAGGTGCTAGAGTATGATAAATTTAGCTTTTTAGTAGAATTCGACTGATAGATTATAAAAAATAGTTTTCCTCTAGTGTATAAAAAAGCCTTTTTAACATTGTGGAGTGTTTTGTAGGGTGAATATGAAAAGCGTTGGAGGCAGGACAAGTTTCATTAGATTCACTGTCTCAGAATGCTACTGAAGGTTTTGTTTATAGAAACTCAGACTTAAGAAACCATTCCAGTATTGTGAAGGTGATATTGAGATATTATAAAGTTTAAAATACTAACTTTTGGAACTGCCAATTTTTGGAGCATCATCCTTATTGAAATTGTTAGATTTTATATGGACTGTGAATCCAAACCCCATATGAATAATACTTGATATGTATCCAGGTTATACACGAAAACAAAAAGGGAGAGGGAAATGAAGATGATATTCTGCCCCACATTATATATGTTGCAAGAGAAAAAAAAACCTAAGGTTGATCATCACTACAAAGCTGGTGCCATGGATGTTATGGTGATTCAATTTTGTTTTTGATAAGTTCAGTAGTTAAAAAGGGTCCTGAACCCTATACAAAGCAGCCTCCAGGGCAAGAAGGTCTCAAACAAGCCATAAACAGTACATTACCAACACATAAACAATAGACAAAAAAAGAAGAAACAAAAAAACATGAAAAACAACAGGACCATTATGGACTATCAACAGTCCCATATTTGGCCAAAAACTTGACCATATCCTTGTAATCACCGAGGCTTTCCACCCCCACATCCCTAACCTTGTCATCAAAGTCTTTGACAGTGGTAAACACCAAAGGTGCGTGATGAAGAGCCTTGGCAGCAAATTTTGCCATCCCCCACCATTTCTTTTGCATCTTGTCCATCTTAGCTTTGAACTTCACAAGTTCATTAGTAGTCGTAACACATAGCGAGTAGTTTCCCTTCTTCTTGCCATGGGATTCATCAGTAGTCTCCTCCATCTCCTCCGAGCTAGACTTGTTTAGTTCATCAAAGTGGCTTGCTCCTTCCTCCTCATGAACAGATTGAATAGGTGTTTCATCTTCTCCCTCCCCAATGGTATCCTCAAAAAACTCAAAGTCATCAAAAAATTCAATGCCCTTGGGGTGAGTGGACGAGATTCTAGTAATACGGCTGGATCTATGAACTCTTATACCACTAGGTTTCTCAGCACCACCCCCATAATCACTCCCCTCATGTTTGGTACTTGGGCCCAAATATTTGATGGGTCCTCAACCCTGCCAGAGTCCTCCTTCCTAGTTCTAGCCTTCATAGACACGTTGCCCTCATCCTTCCCAACCTTCTATTCCTTTTTAGTGGGAAACACCATATCCACCTCAGTCTCCCAGTTAGGGGTCACAAGTTTTCCACTGGATTTCTTCAAAGAGTTAAGCTTGGAATAGTAGGTTGGGGTCCCAATAGGATTACTACATTATTCAATCTTGAGGCCCCCCTTTAGGTTTTTAGAGGAGCTTTTGGGAGTCCCAATGGATTTTTTGTATTTACCTTTGACATTAGGAGTCAAAGTCAATGGGTTGTCCTCAAACAAACAAACTTTAATAGGTTTCAGTGGGCACAAGGCCAAATGGAAGTAGTACAACATCAAAATGAGGCCTTGGTGAATGGGAATGAGAGGGGAGTTATGATTTTTAGCACGGGATTCCCTGGCCAATTTAATAGAGTTTTCCAAAGAGGACAACAGAAAGAAGGGAAAACTGATCTCTATTCTATTCCTAAAATGATTGAGAAAGGCAAATTGGTAATGATAAAATACCTTGAATCTACCTTCGAGCATGAAGTATTTCATAATCATGAGGCAGATTTTCCCCTATGGCTTCAATAGCTTCTCCCTTTCAAATCCCCCATGAAGCTTCACCACAAATTCTCCTTCTCTGAAGAAAATTGCCATATTTTTTGGGTCTGGCACCTTACTATGTTTGCAATTCTTTCTACCTTTTATGGGGAGCCCCGTGGCTTGCCCAATCACTTCCTCTAAGACTTTGAAACCAATGCCCCCCAAATGGACCTATCTAGAATCTTCCTCTCAAGACTCCATAAACTAGAGAGACAGATTCTCATCATATCCATTCATCACCTCAAGGAATGGAGCCACATCTCCCTCCTGTATAATGTGCCAAATCATAGGGTCCTGGTGGAATGCCTTAGGGGAGGTCGAATCAATCTTAACAATGTTGCCACCCATTTTCAAATCCTAAAAATCATGCAGCTAGAGAGATTAAAGGGAATGAAAGACTATTGAACAATATACCGTATAATATTAATAGGCCCCTCCAAGTACTTCCAATGGCTCCAAGGCCATGAAACACCATAAATGATAGCGTAATAATTTTGGAGATTGGCATTACATTTTCCACCCTAGTTATCATCCTCAGAGAAGACCCACTCTCACCACCTCAAGCAAAAATGATGATCTCTTGAGACAGGGATTGTGGGGAATTGATTATTCCTATGCCATCCTATCTTTTGATCATCACACCCTACCATCACGTGCCAGTTCATCATCTTCTTTGGCCAATCTATCATGTTATTAACTTGTTTGGTAGTCTTTTGCTTCCTCAACGTCCTTTCAAGCCAAGTTATCATCCGATCTATCTGTCTACCAATATCTTGCGGCAATTCAATTTTGTTTAAGTCCATTTTATAAATGAATTTTTTAATGTTCAATTTTTAAATAAATACTCTTATTTTAAGGTAAACGTAGTTTTTTTCATTAATGCCAAAAAAATACCAATTTAAGTATGGGATCCCTTTGTGGAAGTTCACAATTGTCTAACTCTACAAGAGAATTATTTTTCATTTACCTTATATTGTTCCATATGTTGTAAAATTCTAGCTCTTTCTGATTCAAAATGTATCGGATGGAGATGATTCTATGTCTAGGCTCTCTCTCAATTTGCATTCCTTGTGGTGGTTGCCTATTCTTAACTTTTGTGAATAACTATTTGCTCTTGTGCTTGGATGAAGAGTCGTTGTTCAGAAAAGGCATCAAAGTCATTTTTGACCTCTTTTGCAAACAAACTAGGGACTAAGTTACTTGACAAGTTATTCATGATTAGTTTAATTTGTAGGCTAGTGATCAAGATTCTATATTATAAATTCAAAACTCTATCCTTAAAGTGCATCTTTACATGCTTGGTGTTTAATCTCCCTCCCAATGGTAGATTGATTGGAAATGTCCCGTTGAGATGCCATTCTTCTAGCATCAATTCCAGTTAGGTTATCAATTCCTTTCCCCACAATGCCTTTGAGTTAATGCTCTCAATACCAAATGGAAGGTCAACTCCACAGAGCTAATTTGGCAAAGAAGATTTGAACATGTGTGGACTACCATTATTGAGCCTAAAGAAGCATACTTCCTTTATTGTATCCTAAACCACGAGCATCTAATTGATACTTGGTTGGTTCACATATGAATGGCTCATCTTGTTTGCTTAGTAAGCAACCACATAAGATATCTGAAATATGTGTTTTGGTTTTGTAAACATGCTTAGTTGGCCTAGCTTTGGATTCACACTCTTTTTCAAACCCTTTCATCCATTAATGTTCACCTAGAAGATGGTGCTTTTAGGGGAATCTATCATAATTCTTGTAAAATTCACATAGATTTGGCATAGTTTTTGAGCTTAGATATTATTTCAATTATGGATAAAAAGAATGATGCATTTTTTCTCATGCTTCTCTTGAAGAATATCTCCCTACTTCTACCAAGGTTAATGTTATATCTAATGTTATGCTTTAGAAACAACTAAGTTACTAGTTCATTTTTGGTTCGGGTTCAAGTTCAAAGAACTAGGTTCACCGGTATGATGATTTTTTCTTTAGGTTCGTTTTGGGTTTGTCCATACGAAAAATATGAAAAAAATTAAAAATATAGAAATTTTAGCTTATCACATAGGAAATTAGTGACATTGTCATTAACCATGTCAAATTTTTCCTTGGGTTCATTTTGCTTTTATTTTTCCTTTCCTTTTAGGGTGTATAAATGTGTTTTTTATTATTTAAATTCATTCGTTTTGGTGAAAAATGACCAAAATATTAAAAAACATCAGGTTTTGATATTTTTTACTTTAATTTCCTATAGATTTGTGAGCCTAACACCCAGTGTTTATCCCTGGACACCCAAGTTCGCCTAGGTTCTTTTGGCTATAGAACCCAGGTGAATCCAAGTGCCTAAGGATGGACCCTAGGCATTGGGGTTTCTAAATCAAATTTGTTCATGTTCTCAATGCACTCCCAACCTTCCAACACCTGCTAAATGCCATGAACCAATACCTTAGAGAAATAGGGTCAAATAGAGAAAGTTAGTTTAGAGGTGGAACACCTCTAGACTATATTGGATCATTGGGGATTTGCCACATGTGATGTTAGTTAGGTCCCTCCTGATTATCCTAACTATCATTCATCTCCATGGGAAAGATTCATATAGTAGGTGAAAATCCACTCTAGAGTCAAACACCATAGTGGCTCCCCGTAGTGGTGTTTTCCAACACCACTTATGAGTTCTCCTACTACTGATGATTCTGGGTGCCCAGCATGCCCACAAGGGAAGTTTTCTCATCTATCACTTGCCATTTATCCCTCCCAGTAGGAGGCTCTAGAGGACAAAGACAAATAAAAATATAATGATGGTTAGGATCCCATACCTAATATAATAAACTCACTTGCCGAAAGTTGCTAGGGGGGTTGAGGGGACAAACTAGATGATCTACCACCTCCTCCACCACTACTTATTGCTCCAATTGCTCATTTTTTTTGTTTTTCTATTACTTTTATATGGCCCTTGTTAATTTTATTTTTTATTTTTGGGGTTGAAAAGCTTATTTAGCTAGTTAATTTGTCATTTCTTGGCTTTCGCTAATGTGTTCGCCATGGAGTGTGATTTGTCTATTCATTTATTTTTTTTATAAATAGCTTTATAACATAGTGTTCTATTAATATATGAAAAAAACTTTTTCAATCCTTCCCCCCCCACCACCACCCCCCCCCCCCCCCCCCCCCCCCCCCCCCCCCCCCCCCCCCCACCACAAAAAAATAAAATAAAAAAAAAAAATATTGATGTAATCTCAACTATATAATACACACGCCATAACCATCAGTTCCTTTTAGGTTGTACCTTAACCTTGGATTGGTGTATAAACTTCCTCTTTGTAAAAAATTATGTTTTCAAAGATTTTATGAACATTATTTTCTAGTTGTTGAAGTACATATTTTGTATTTAATTTGCTAAGTTGTAGCATTAACATTATTTATTGTATTTCCAGGCAAGGATATCTAGAGTAATGACAAATTCTCCTTATATTCTTAATTTGGATTGTGATATGCATGTAAATAATCTAAAAGCCATACAACAAGTTATGTGTTTCTTCCTTGACTATCCATCCAAAAAAGAATGTGGCATTGTACAATTTTCACAGTTATTTTATGGAGGCCTTCAAGATGACCCCTTTGGAAATCAACAAAAAATACTCTTTAAAGTAGGTATATTACAAGTTTTAATCTATGTATGGGACCATACTACTTATGGGTTGTATTTTCTTAATGTGCACTATAATTTTATTGGTATTCAAGAGGGCTCTCATGGGAAATTTTATATTAGATGCAGATAACAACCAAAAGAATGAATGGACTCCAAGGTCCCTTGTATTTTGGAACATGATGCTTCCATAGATGGAAAGTATTGTATGGATTACTGCCTACAACAAAAAAATAAAATAGACAAGGGAAAGTCAAGGATATACTTAATTTGGGATTCTTTCAATTAGTTTCAATTGAGATATATATACATAATAACACAACTTTTTATTGCCTTTTAGCAGACTCTCACCAATTTTCATCCTCTTGTTTTGAGGAGGCTTTAAGAAATATATTTATTGAATCTTCTGCTCTTACAACATCTTCTCAGAGCATTATCAAAGACACTAAATTCCAAATCCATTCTTCTCCTTCATTCCTAGTAAACGATGCCTTGAATGTGGCCAATTGTAGCTATGAAGCCAAAACTACATGGGGCCAAGAGGTATCCTTACCCCTTTTATTTAGATATATCATTATATTCAAGTGGTAAATTAAGAAGAACATTGTAGTTCTCATCCCCTGCTTCATGTGAAATACTTAACAAACAAAAGTGCATGTGTGTGTGTGTGTGTCTCTCTCTCTCTCTCTCTATATATATATATATAATGAAATAAAGTAGAGTATTGTGTTCTTTTAAGTTACCACTTAAATATAATGATATTGGACAAAGTTACACATTTGAAATCATAGCCTGATATCAACGTCTATTGTTAAAGTTGTGATTCCATTTAGAAATGGTAGTAGGAGGTTCAGATTCATGGCAACAACCCCCTATGTTTGATGAGAAAAACTATGATGTGTGGAGCATCAAAATGAAAACTATATTCAACTCTCAAGACCTATCAGAGTTGGTTGAAGTTGGGTATAATGAGGTTACAGACATGGCAGCCTTTAATGTTTTGACCCAAGCACAAAGGAATGCGCTGAAGGAGAATATGAGAATGGATGCTAAGGCACTCAACTATATACAAATGGCCTTAGCTGATTCAATCTTTCCTAGGATAGAAGAAACTATCCATTCTAAGCAAGCATGGGACATATTGCACAATGTCTATGAAGGGAGTGACAAGGTAAAACTTGTCAAGTTGAAGCTCTTGATAAGAGACTTTGAGACCCTAAAAATGAAGGCAAATGAGTCTATTAATGACTTCTTCATAAGAACAATGAACATTGTCAATCAAATGAAAACATGTGGTGATACCCTTGAAGATCATAGGATCATTGAGAAGGTATTGAGGAGCCTTCCAATTAGATTTGACCCTATAGTGGTTGCAATAGAAGAGTCAAAGGATTTGAAGCAAGTGACGGTGGATGAGTTAATGGGTTCTTTGCAAACCCATGAACAAAAGTTGAATAAGTCAACTACCTTCTCCCATGAGCAAGAATTCAAGACAAATGTGAATGTGAAAGGAAGGGGGAGAGGATCAAACAATAGAGGAAGATGAAGAAATTGTAATAGTCAAGAAGGTGGAAGGCATAGCCATCAAGAGTCACATGGAAGAGGAAGAGGAAGGAGCAACAACACTTCTAGAGGTATCTACACAGAGGTATGATAAATATAACATCCAATGTTATTATTTCAAGAGGTATGGACATTATGCTAGTGAGTGTAGAAAGAAAGAGTATGATATGAATAGGCAAAATTCAAATTTATCATATACACAAGAGGCTGAACCTAGTAGGAATGAGAAACGAGGACGCTTATTTATAACATGTAACATTGCTAAGCAAAGTGACAAAGAGACATGGTACTTGGATAGTGGTTGTAACAACCACATGAGTGGGAATAAAGAGATGTTCAACCACATAAATGAGTCAATAAAATCAGAGGTAAATATGGGAAACAATGATAAGGTTCATGTCATGGGCAAGGGCAACATTTATATCTACACTAAACAAGAGGACAAAATGAAAATTCATGATGTTTACTATCTACCCAGGTTGAAACACAACCTTATAAACATTGGGAAGCTTGTGCAAAAGGGGTATAAGGTTAAATTTGAGAATGGTGAGTGCATCATCTTTAATAGGACTGGATGTAATAGGTAGATTGTAGTAGTCAAGATGACAACCAATCGAATGTTTCATGTAAAGTGAGCTAGCAACAACGTTCAAAGTAGTGATAGTAGATGAGTATACTCTTTGACATATTAGGTATATGATTTTGAGCTTTGGAGAGCTGAACCATCTTCACAAGAAACACATGGTGAAAGGGTTTCCCCTTTTAAAACAACCAAACAAGGTGTGTGAATGATGCATATTAGGGAAGCAACATAAGAGTGCATTTCCCATGGGTAAGTCATGGAGAGCTAGAGCTCCTTTAGAATTGATACATTTAGAATTGTGTGGTCCAATGAAGACCCCCTCCTTATCAAATATTGTCTATTTCATGACATTCATAGTGATTACAACCATAAGATAGGGGTGTACTTTTTGAAGAACAAATCATAAGCATTTAAGACCTTCAAGCAATTCAAGGCCATGTTGGAGAAGCAAAGTGGCCACTACATCAAGATTTTGAGTACGGATAGAGGGGGAGAGTATATCTCCAATAACTTCATGAATTTTTGAAAGGTTCATGACATAAATAATAAATTTATAGCTAGTTATACACTACATCAAAATGTTGTGGCTGAGATGAAGAATAATATCTTCCAAGAGATGACAAGGAGCATGCTAAAGGCAAAGGGTTTGCCTAATGAATTTTGGGATAAGGCTGTAGTAATAGCCATGTATTTGTTGAATATATGTCTAATGAAGAGTGTTAGGGATGTGATCCTTCAAAAATATTGGAGCAGCCAAAAGCCAAGTGTGGAACAGCTTAGAGTGTTCAGTTGTGTAGCTATTGGGTTCCCAAATCCGTCTAAGTATAGGCTCCATGCCAACACAATAGAAATCTAGGTGTGAAGCAATCATTTGTCATGATTTTTGTTTTTCCATTTAGTAACACTAACTAGTAGGTGGCTAACAAATCCTTTTTGAATCAATCATCATTGGGATGCAGGTGCATGGGATAGTGACCGCTCATTAAAGATAATCATAGTGGAGATGGCAAAATGAGTACCTTCAATGCTAGCTCAGTGATAAACATGCCCCATTTCCCATGATCCCAAGATGCTTTAAAGCTCTATAAAAGCAAGTTGAGTTTAATTGAAGAGGGAAAGATGAATGGAGTAGTGAAGCCCTGGCAGATTGTATATAGATGTTTACCATTAGCATTAGAACTTAGTTCAGGATGCCTTTGATGCTCCCCATTGTATCACCCAAGCTCACCTGTGAGCCTCTAGGCCTTTATCATCTTACGTCAAGCTTATGCTCAATTCTATAGACTTATATATGTATTTTTGTTAAGCTCTATTAATGATAGATGTTTTGTGCAAACATTTAATGGATTGAATGCTTTAAGTCTATAACATGTATATTGAGATATCACAAGATTCTAACCTATTCATCTATGGCATGTTTGTAACCCATAAGGAATCTGACACCTAATATAGGAAAATATCTAAGTGTGGGTAATACCCTACACCTCATAATGAAACTTGTGACTAAGTGCGAACCACATCTAAGTCCCCAATCTAGATACCATGTTGCCCATCAAATGCCTGAATGCCATTGAGCCTATGAAACCCAAGGCTTTCACCCATAAATGCATAACCATCATTACATTAACCAAATTATCTAAAGGATAGAGTTATGCCATGCAACATCTCACCCAACATGGACCCTGATCCCTTCTCTACTGTGCTTCAGGTGAGAACATAAGGCTTTCACCTTATGTAAAGTGATGCCAACATAGTCGAGTGTTAAATGTTGAATGTCATAAGAATAGTCACGACTTGCACCCTATTGGAACAAGCCTAAATTTGACTTGGACATCTATATAAATGCATGATTAGGCCCATAACTAAAACACCTACTTTTCTATAACATTTTGCATCCATTACCAAGACACAATTGATTTTTTTTGATGTAATGGTCCACTAGGACAATGCTCTAACTCTCCCTCGAGAACATCGAGAACTAGCTAGAATGAGTGAAAGACAAATTTTCACTAAGGTATCCAACTTGTAGAGGATATAACCCAAGTAAGTGGGTCCATAACCACTTATATGATGCCTTGTATGAGGTTTTATTTTATGAACTACTAGAGTAAGTGTATTAATGGTTGGTTGCTTATGTGACCCATAAAAGTCAAATCTATGGACAACACCTTGAGTGGATGAAATAATGCTTAGAAAGGCTTGATAACTTAAACATCACTTGGACTAGAGCTGTAGACAAATGGTGGTAATGGGCATTGAATAGCCACATGCTTGAGTTTGTAGTATCGATGTACTCCTACCCTAATGAAGTAGAAATTTAGTTCTTACGTAAACATAGAGGCACATTTATGAAAGAGCTCAATATCGAGCTTAATAAAATGATGGTGGATTATGGATTTGAAAAAATGAGGATGGAAGGCTAAATTCCTCTCATGTATGAGCAGTGCAACAAAGAAGAAGGGGATGTGTAGGTGAGGTGCAATGGAAGGGGGCAATCAGATTGACACTTGAGGGATTAGGAGATAGGCTTATAATAAGAGGAGGCATGGGATGATGGAGGATATACAACCTAGAAGTGCTGAGAGGACCTGTAGCGAGTGGGAAAGGTATGGGGAAGGATCTCTTGAATGGAAACCATGCCCAGAAGAAGGAGCCCTTGAAGCCATAGAATAAGCTCCATAGTTGATGGGTGAATGCTCGAGGTCCATTTAGAACTTAACCATTGGAGACACATTGGATGCACCTACCCTTTTGAACATGTGATGAAATATCATGTGTTGGATCCCCCATAGGAAGATAGAAGATTGACAATTGACCTCATTATTGACTTATAATTTGATTAGTTTATAGATTTAGACCAGAACTTTGTGATTAAACAAGTCATCCCTTATGAGGAGGAAAGTGAAGATACCTTTAGACATGAAGGCACTAGCTTGACTAGATATAATGTGAACATAAGCACCATAGTTCAGCCAATGTCAACTATGCAACCTAGGCAAAAACCCATAAAAAGTGGCCCTACACCATTAGTTGGTAGTACAATGCCATAATCTTCTATGGCACCAAAAGTAACCACAAGACTAGCATCTAGAATAGTGGCTGGAGGCTTTGGAGGACCAATGCCAAGATAAGCACTAGGAGGAAAAATGCCTCAGGAATCCATTATTCTCGAACCCCACATTTATTATGAGATGGCCATACACCTGCCTAAATATCAAGGCATGGAGAATGTCGTAGAGCATGTGCTCAATTATGAATTATAATGATGCACTTGAGGAATAACCCAATTTAAGTGAAAGGTAACCCAATTTGTGATAACCTTATTTGATCATGCCCATACTTGGTATAGGAAGTTTGATCCTAACCAAGATACGGTTGATTATGACACCCTAAAGGAAGCTTTCTTGAAAGAGTTCGCTATACTTGAGTTTGAGTAGCAAAACATCACTACACTCAAGGAGATCAACTAGGGATTATAAGAGAGTGTGCACTTATACAATGCTAGATTCAAGACTCTCCTTTCCAAGCTCCCTTATGATATTCACCCCTCCCAACATTTACAATGGTTTGTTGGAGGATTGTTAGTACTTTTTAGAAGGGCATTATCTATGAAAACATTCATAGTCCCTCAAGAAGCACTTGAAGCCATGCCCAGGGCTGAGTTGATTGAGAACATTGATACAAGCATTAACCCATTCATGGAGGAATGTATTACATTTATGGCCTCCAAACTATAAAAGTTGACTGCTAGTTCATCGTAAGATGCCCAAAGTGGGTTTTGGTGTACCAATTGTTAGACAGAGGGTCATAATATAAATAACTACCCTCAAAGGAATATGCACACACTACTTTTTAGATATGAAGTTTATCATGAGGTGCATGATGTTCACAACTTCCCTTTATTAAAATGTTCTAGTCAAGTCATCACAACCCTCTATTGAAAGTTGTGCAATTCCTACATTCACACCATAGCTAATTGCTAAGTAATTGATGAAATGCACCAAAACATGGAGAGAGGTGAATAACAGACAACTACAATAGTTAGAGGGTAGGTGAACCAAGGAAATGAGGGTTATGGCCAATGGAACACTAGCTCTGAGAACCAAAGAGGTGTTAGAGGGTGAGGTAGAGGATGTGATGGAGGAAGATTGCCACCGTGATCATGTTATAAGTATGGGTTGACTGAGCACTATCAACATGACTACTTGACACATCCAATGTGTAGGTATTATTGAGGACCACATCTAGTTGAGGAATGCCCTAACTTGTATAAAAAACTAACCCAAGAAAAACTAGACATCGAAAAAGGTGTAAGAATGACCAGACATGAGCCTATAGAGGCAAAATAGGCTTTAAAGGTACATCTAGCATGCACAAATTTAGTTAAAGTACATGCAACTACTCAGATTGGACTCACCACTTAACTACCAGTTACACCAATACCAGAGTTATGCTTGTAATATGAGATATCAAGCTACACCAAGCACATTACATAGCCAAAAACCAAAATCATGCCTTACCCAAACCCTGGATGCTAGAAGTATGTACTACAACAATCCATGAGTGTGACTCAAAACTTGTAAGGAGAACTCCAACTAGCACAATAATTAGAAGCACAGGCTACTACCTCTTACAAAAAACAAGATGGCTAGGAGGCTTAAGTACAAGAGCTGATGGAGATATTGCACCTCCTAAAAATAGAAGGGATGTTGCCCCTATTAAATAACTTGCTTCTAAACCATGTAGGATAATAGTCTTTTGATGTTGCCACACCACACATGGAAATGATGTAAGAGGTTAGGCACACATAGAACACAGAGTATGACCAAAAACTCTTGGTGAATGCCACCATTGATGGATGGTTCATCTATGAGGTCTTGATCAACACCAGTGCCAAGGTCAATATTCTAACCAAGAATTCATGGGAAAAGATGGGTAGGCTAGTCTTGAGTCCTTCTCCCAATGTAATCTTCATGGACAACAAGACTCAAGCATAGCTAATCAAAATTCTAAAGGAGACCATTATAGATATTATGGGCACTAAATTTTATCTCTTTTAGGGTTATCAAGTTAGCTGAAGAGGATAACTATGCATCACTTCTAGGAAGGCATTGGTGCTATGCCAATAATGTAGATATGTGCTTCAAGAAGCGATATATGACCTTAAAAAATGGCAAAGAAAGGGTAGTGATTCCAATTTCAAGTGACAAAGGATCCCCCTATGTGAAGAGCATTAATCTAGAGGATGAGATCAACCATATATATAACATCATGGCATAAGGCATCGAGAATTCAACCCTTCTAATCAAAAAGTGATCTCTTGGGAGGATGGGTAGTTAGCCTCAAACACCATTGCTATCACTTGTGATTGATGGGTGGAAGAGGCTTATGAGGCCACTGGTCATAGATGCTACTTGGTACACGTAAAATCAACAAATCCTATGAGGAATGGCTAGGTCCACATTGATTACACTCCAAAATGATGGGTCTCATTATAGGAAGATAAAGGAAAGAAGGTACTCTGCTTGAGTAAAGGAAATCTTACAGTGTTCTCAAAATTTCAAGAGGACAACCTAGTGAAAAGGTATGTCCATGACCTTGAAGCATGCATCCCCAATGAGACAAACATAATGGGCACAATAGTGTATATCTTGAGAAGCACTATAGTGTATTGGTGGGCAATGTAAAGGTCTAACTTGCCAACCTAGCCAGAAGGAAAAATGGCCATTTACACTAGATTTGAGAGGAGTAACAAAAACTTGGATATCTCAGCATACTCTAGTGACTCTGATCTCATGGTACATGTGCACTTATGTGAAGAGACATGGATTAACTATGGCATGCCTGCCCCAAAGAACTTATGGGTACACACCTTCTATAAAACTTTGAAGACATGGGCATGAGCATAACATGTGGTTAATGGGACACGCTAAGCGACCAACAATTGGGATGCCCTTAAGGAGAAGTTTGTGCACGCCTTCTCCTTCTCCTCAAAAAACTTAGAATTGGTCAAGCCACTACAACTGATTTGGAGGGTAGTGGTCGAGGACACCACCATCCTCGAAGAGCACTTGAAAGACATGTTTAGGGAAAATGGGTTGGTGCTCTCAAATTTCTTTGAGGAATAAAAGCTCAATAGTGACTCAATTAAAGAAGATAATGAAACTTAAGAGTGCTACTAGAAAACACTGACAAATAAAATAAAGCTCGTATGACAATCAGATGCTATCACTCTTGGTGAAGAAAACCCCATTCATATTTGCATAGAGATAACATAAGAAACTTAGCAAGTTGAGGAATCACATTAGGAGAAGAATGAACCATATTGTGCACCACTAAATACCATCAAAGTGGACATCAATGCATAAGGAGAGCCCAAGATGGCTACTCTAGGTGCCTATTGGTTTGATGTAGAGCTGACACACATCATAGACCTCTTGAGGGAGTTCCAAGAATTGTTCCCCAAGACTTAGCAGGATATGAAGGGCACCACCCATGCCTTGGGAAGATGAGCATAAATCTAATTTATGGTGCAAGACTGGTCAAAAAACATCCCTACAGGATGAATCTTAACCTCTGTGCTAGGGTTAAAATAGAGATTGATGCAACGCTATCTATAGAGGTCATTTACCCTATATAAGAGTCTAAATGGGTGAGCCCAATGGTGATGATCATCAAGAAGGATAGGTGCATTTACATTTGCATAAATTATAGAATGTTGAATTCCACTTGCATCAATGACCTCTTCCCAACTCTGTTCACTGATGAAGTCCTGGAAGGTATCGTAGGCTGAAAGATCACCTTCACTAATGGGTTCTCTAGCTACTGCCAAGTCTAGATTGAGGAGGAGGACAAGCATAAAATAACCTTTGCAACTAAATGGAACTATTTTGCTTATAACATGATACCCTTTGGACTTAAGAATGTGTCATTCATGTTTTTGAGAGTGGTCATCATCATGTTCAAAGACTTCATCCATAGTTTCCTTTATGTTTACCTAAATGATTGGATAGTGTATGACTTTGTCAAAGACCATTATGAAAACTTGTGCCTAATGTTTGCAAGGTGAAGGTAGATTCAAATATCCTTAAACTTGACAAAGTGTACCTTCACAACACCATTTGGAACCCTATTTGAGCACGTCATGTGTAAGGATGGTTTAGCTAATCATATTAAATTCATATATAGTGAACCAAAGAATTGAACTAGCCTTAGGTTCTTAACAAAGGGTAGAAAATTAACAAAGGTAGAGCATAACTATACTACAATCGAGCATGAGGCACTCACCATGGTCTATGCCCTATAAAAATTTAGACAATATTTGTTGACGACCTCATTCATCTTTTTCATGGATCACGAAGTGCTTAAGTACCTCATGAATAAGCCCATTCTCCATGGGCATATTTGTAGATGGATCATTCTATTTCAAGAATTCTATTTCTTTATTTTTTTCAAGCCTAAAAAACATAACTTAGGGCTAGACCATTTATCCCTATAGACTCTAGTGATGCAATAGTGCCAATTAAGGATGATATGATGAATTTGCAACTATAAAAAATATAACGCACCCCTAAGGACTTGGCAGAGATAACCACCTTTATAAGATCTAGATCAGTGCCCTAAATAATGACAATAAAAGAAAAGAAATAGCTCATAGTTCATGTTTCCTCTTTTTAGCTTATCAGCAGGGAACTGTGCAAGTTCGGTTGAGATGTATTTTTGTACCAATGTGTCTTGGAGCATAAAATGGAATCCATCCTACACAAGGCATATGAGGGGATAAAAATAGGCCATTATGTAGGAGACAGAATGACATGCAAGGTGTTAAGTTAGGCTTGTGGTGGCCAAGTCTATTTTAGGATGTAAAGGACTATGCCAAGGCATGATATATATGCTAGTGCATAGGGAAGCCCAACCATTGGGATGAAATGCCTCTCATTCCCATTCTTTCCCAAGTGACATTCAAGAAATGGGCCATTGAGTTTTTGGGCCCATTACCCCCACAACATGACACATAGGTGTGAGGTACATTCTAGTGGCCATTGACTATTTCACCAAGTGGGCCAAGGTCACACCAACTAAAAAACACAACCACTATAACCATAAGGTTTATATGGGAGAACATTATAGGTTGGTATGGGTGCCCACTCAGCTTGACTAGTGATAGGGGCACACACTTCATAAATGAAACTATGTGGATGCTATTAATAGATTACATGGTGATGCACCATAATATAATGCCTTACCATCCCAAAGCGAATGGCATAGCTGAGGAATTCAATAAGATCCTTGGGATGTGCCTCATAAAGATATGTGATGTTGGTCACAAGGATTGGGATGATCGAGTGTCGACTATTTTTTGGGCATATCTCACAACCTACAAGCACATGAATAAGGTTACACCATTTCAACTGGTGTTTGGTGTTAAGGCAATCATACCGATGGAGTTATTGGTGACATCATTGCACATCACATGCATTGGTTGGTTAGATAACCAAGAGTCACTAAATGTAAGGGTGGAGGACTTGGAGCATTTAGATGAGACATGCACCCATGCAAAGTAGATCCAATAGATAGAAAAAGTGGGCTAGAAGCTCTAGCATGACAAACATATAAAGCATAAGGTGCTAATAGAAGGGGCATTCATTTTTTCATTAAATCCAAGTATATTAGGCACCTAGGCAAGCTGTAGATAAGATGGATGGGCCCATATATCATCCATAACATCTTACAGATTGGCACATGTAAGTTGTACATGTTTTCAGGTGAAATGCTTCCTAGGCATTTCAATGATAACTGATTGAAGTTGTATTGGCAATAGGTTGGCACTTGTACCATCAAACACCAACTTCTTGGTCATGATCTAGTTTTATTGAGTGACCAAAATATAGTTTGGCATAAGCCAAAACATTTCTTTTTTGTTGTGGTGTGAATAAGTGGTACTTTGAGGCTATAGTGCAACATTTTTGGTATTTTCATGTCTAAATTCTAGTCAAGCGAGTCAATCATAGATGCTCTCCAAGTACCTGAGGCTAAAAACCTAAGTTATGGGTGCATGAAGTTTGTCAGAGTGATATAAGGTGCACCATATCTTTGTGCACAAGGTTCAAGAAGTGAGGTATCTTTAGACTTGCAAAAGGGCTAGTTTGGTGCTTCTAAGCATAATTCCAATTAGGTGTGTCAAGTGAGGATATTTCCTAAGAACCTATGCTAGACACCAAACTAGAGCATAGACAAGGAACCAAAGAGCTAAACTAGATAAACCCTATTACAATATGACCCTAAACACCCCTCAATGCCAAAAGTGGATGATTATGTAGAGAAACAAATTATGTTCCCTATGAGATTAGTAGAGGAAAGAAAGGGGCATGATTGGAGCAAGAACTAGATAATTATAAACTGAGGTGATGCTAAGGCATCCATTAGTGGCACATGAAGCTCAAGAGCTGAAAATATAGTCATAGACCTCATGACTGTGTGAAGTGTCAATGAAGATTAAAGGCTTAGACAAGTTCAACAGACTGAGGTTCAACCCCAACATATTTAGAATGTGTTAAAAGTGGGTGAGCTCAGGCACATAGTAGGTTTAAAAATATGCCAAGAGATCTCAACTAATAGCAAAATCCACTATTAGAAAAATAACAATACCTCGAGTAGAAGGGGTGAGCATCACCCAAATTGATTTGGAAGTGTTTCAGAAGATGTTCTACCAAGATATGTAGTTTCCAAAAGTAGTGTTGATGGGAAAAAATTAGGTGTCATTCATACACAACTTCCACCTAAAAGAGTAATATATATAAACCTAGGGAGCAAAACAATTGAGGATGAGGAGGATGGTTTGAATGCCACCAAAATCTATCCCCTCAAGAGTGAAGTCATCCTTGGTAACATCCACATGATCTTCTATGAGATGAAGCCAAGGAATAAAGGTGCACCCATGAGCAAAGATGATGAGCTCTCCCTTAAGGTCGGTGAAGAAGGAAAGTTGACACCAGTGGCACTAAGAAAATCCCCTTGTAAGAAGTGGGGAGAAACCTTGGTAGAAATACAAGAGTGCCTTCATTTGAAGATCACCTTCAAATATGAATTTGCCCCTTCTATGCCAAGGAATAAGCACATGGTCTTCATGCTAGGAATTACCTCACCCAAGTTGAGGGAGAAGAAAAAGAAGTCCAAGGGGCTAGTGGTGATGGCCACAATAACCTTGGAAGAGATGGAGGTACAAGAGGTGCAAGAGGAAGTAGAAGCATAGTGGGTGCAAGAAGAAGAAGGAGGAGGGATGAAATTCTATATCATCCAAGAAGAAAAAACAAAGGAAGAGCCCAAGCTAGAGGAAGAGGAAAAATTCAAGGTCATGAGATTAAAATTACAACTAGTCGAGTGCATGGAGGAAGGCAAGCCATCCCTCCTAAATGGTGTCGACACTTTAAATTTTTTAGAGGTTGATAAGATATGTACAATGATGGAGCAGATGCTCCCAAGGTTTAAGGTGCAATCCATGCTAGAATAAGAATAGGACCCTTGTAGCGGTATAAAATAAGAGCTCATCATAAAACTCAATGAAGTGGAAGACCTCTTCATGACGTTGAAAGAGGGTACAAAAGCAATCAATGTAATCTTTTGCAACTTCTCTACCTAGGTGTCAGTCATTGATGCATGCCTTAAAAAGGAAAAGGGGGATAAGGATGCATTGATGGAATAGACATACATTGTGATCAAGGATGAGCATGCTCAAATATTATAATAGGTCAACATTTTGAGAACTTGGATCAAAACCCAAGAACATGACCTGGAAGAGCTCTTTCATGTACTACAAACAAAGGTCAACGATTAAGGGGAGATCCTCGATGGAGGAATAACCAAGGTGAAGGAGAGGTTATAGGGCATTAAGAGAGAATTAGAGAAAATAGATGTCCTCACCCTTAGCGCCACCTCCATAGAAGTAGATAATGCCATAGAAGCGATCACACTCACAATTTAGGGTTTTGAGGACTTTAGGGTAGTACTAAAGGAGTGTGCACCCAAGTTTATGAAGTTAAGGAATTGGAAGGTTAGTCTAAGGATAGATTAATGTTTTTGTATGGGGTAATTTTGGGCCCTAAATCCATCTACGTATAGGCTCTGTGTCATCATAGAAGACATCTAGGTGTGAATTAATCACTTATTGTGATTGTTATTTTGTCATTTAGGTGTGAAACACCTACTTTTCTACAATAGTAGCATACACACACATGCCCAAGCAAAGACAAACAAAATGGGATGAAAAAGGTGATAAATGCATATTCATAGGGTATATTGACCAATCAAAAACATACTAGTTATATAATCCCATCACCAAAGAGCTCATAGTCAACTGAAATGTTCAATTCATTGATCATGGAGCTTTGGAAGAGAGATAAGAATAAGATCATGTGAAAACAAGGGTTAGTGGACCCTTTATTGAATCTAAAATAGTAGGTGGTACAACTACCAATGCACTAATATAGACCCATTTTTCACATAGGGTCGATTCATTTGATGGCAAAAACCATCATGGAGGTCAAGGATTTATTCATGAGTCAACATCCTCCTCCTCCAACTCAAATCAATGCCAAGTAAGGACAAGAAGCTTGAAAGAAGTCTATGAAAATTAAAGGTATGAGTAAAATGAAGATGAAACTATGAATAATGCTCTCTTTTTATCATCTAATCCTATCTACTTTGAAGAAGCAGTTAAGGAAAAAAAGTGGTGTGAGGCTATGGATGAAGAAATACACACCATAGATAAAAATCAGACTTGGGAGTTAGTTGACCTACCAAAAGGAAAAGGTGTCATAAAAGTTAAGTTGGTATAAAAGACAAAAAATAATCCCAAAGGCAAGATAGAGAGACATAAGGCAAGGCTAGTGGTGAAGGGATATAAACAAAGGCCTGGACATGATTACAATGAAATGTTTGCACCCATTGCAAGGCTAGAAACTGTAAGGATAATCATAGCCATTACTTCCCAATACAAGTAGAAGGTGCATCAAATGGATGTGAAGTCAGCATTCTTGAATGGATTACTAGGATAAGAGGTCTATGTGGGACAACCACCCAGATATGAGATTCTCAAGCATGAGAACAAAGTGTATAGGCTGAAAAAGGCATTGTATGGGCTCAAGCAAGCCCCAAGAGCATGGTGCAACCATATAGACTCTTACTTGTTGAGCAAATATTTTATAAATAGTGCAAATGAGCCCAAAATATACACAAAAGCATGCAAAGAAGGTATGTTGATTTTTGTATTGTATGTGGATGATCTAATATTCACCAAAAATGCAAATTAGTCCATTAAAGAATTCAAAATAGCCATGAAAAATGAATTTGAAATGACTTATTTGTGATTTTTGAAGTACTTTTTTGGGACAAAAGTCAATAAAATGGGTGAAGGCATATTCATATGATAATCTATGTATGCAAATGAGATTTTGCAGAGGTTCAAGATGTTAGACAACAAGCTTTTATTCACTTCAGATGATTGCAACAGTAAAGTAGACCCCACACTCTATAAGAGCCTAGTGGGAAGGCTAATGTATGTGACTGCAACTAGGCCAAATATCATATATGTAGTCAACCTCATATCAATATTTATGGAGACACCAAAGGAGACATTTCCAAGTGGGTAAGAGAATATTGAGGTACATAAATGAAACAAGGGATTATGGTATTTTATATGAAACAACATATGAGTTTCAGCTTGTTGGTTACACATATAGTGATTGGGCAGGTAGCCTTGATGACCAAAAGAGAACTTCGAGGTATGTGTTTCATCTTGGGTCAGGAGCCATATCTTGGGTTTTAAATAAATAATTGATAGTGTCACTCTCTATAGCTGAAGCAGAGTATATAATAGCCAATACAGTAGAATACTAGGCTATATGGTTGAGAAGGATACTTTTTGATTTGTATGAGGAACAACAAGGAGATTCTACGGTCTATTGTGACAATGCATCATCTATAGCATTATCAAATAACCCCATATTTTATGGTAGGAGAAAGCATACTATAATCAAGTATCACTTCATTTGAGATTTAGTTGAAAATTATGTCATAGAGCTTACTTTTTACAAGTCTGATCAACAACTAGCTGATATTTTTACTAAGACATTGTCTAAAGACACTTTTATGAATTTAAGAGGAAGATTAGGGGTCATTAATGTTGTGGCATTAGGCCTACATAGTGTTATGATAGCTTCAGAGTCTTATAGCAGATCTATGGACTCAAACAATATAGCTTTGGACTCCTACAATAGAGTTAAGGATTAAAATAAGGTAGATACAGATTTTGATAGTCTAGCTATGGATTTTTTCAGTCCAACTACGAATTATAATAGGGTAGCTATGGATTTCGACAGTCCATCTACATATTATAGTCCAACTATGGATTTTGGTAGGGTAGCTATGGATTTCATTAGTCCAGCTATAAACTTCAATAAAGAAGCTTTGGACATGCATAAAATAAGTGTAGAAGCATTTGGGAAGCTAAAGAGAAAATACAAGGATGTTTTTTATGACTAAAAAATGTCCAACTAACCATGGTAGGATGGTAAAAAATAAGGAGTGTTAAACTATTATTATTTTGACTTCCTCTCTCTAACCAGTGAGCTATAAAATACGATAGCTATAGACATTTAATGCAACACTTTCAAAATTTGAAATTTGGATCCTTCTAGTTTGGTTGGGTGGAAAAATAGGAGACAGGTAATTTTGTCAAAAAGAGACAAAGAAACATAGAAGAAAATTGTAGAAGAATATTAAAACGCAACAATAGAAGAATAAAAAATAAAATAGAGCAACAACTTGGAAAAACATAGTAGAGTAGAGGAATAGAATAAGGGAAGAGAGTAGAGCTTGAGAAAGGACTCCAATAGTCCATAGCTAAAGAAAAAGGACCAGCAATAGTCCGTAGCCAAGGAAGAAACACAACAAAAAGGTGAATGAGCTATAGCCTATAATGAGCACATAGCAAAATAGGGGGAAAATAGAGCAACAGTCACGAAATGTTTTTGATGTTTTTTGTAACTTATTTTATAACAGTAACAACTGTAAGATCTATTCTATGTAAAAGGAGTTTTTTCAAATTTAAATATATGCAAGTTTTAGTGTTTATTTCTTCATTTTCTCTCCTCCCTTGTTTCAATCTTGTGTTATCTATTTGATGCCCATCTGAACCTTTCAAATTTAGTAATTTTATACCTATACAGCCATTCGTGTTGTTACCCTTTTCCAATAATTTGTTAAAAAATATTCATAACATGTAGGATCATGAGATTTTAAGTATTGTTCTATATTTATTTTTACATCCTCTCATTTTTGGGATTCCCTTTTACACTATTATCCTTATTTTAAAAGTATTCCTATATAATTATAAGTTTTTTGTGCCACCTTATTAAAATGATCTCATGTATTTATATTAATCAATCTACTTATAAATTTATATTCACAACAAAATACCAACACCTATTGTAGTAAAGCATTTAAATTTTTTGGATTAATTGTAACTTCTTCCATGAATAGGTTTTTAAGCTTGCAAGACATACAATGTGCCACTTTGGGATTTGCACAAGGATCAATTCAATTATAAATTTAAATCCATCCAATACATCAAACCTAGGTGTTCATGGAGGTACCTTTTTTTTTTTTTAATTAACTATAACCTCTCTCAAGTAAAAGTTTTTAAACTTTATACCTATGGTACACAAAATATTACATGAAAACAATCAAACTTAACTTGGTGAATTCATTTAGAAAGTGGATATCCATAGAAATCGGTTCATAAATTATACATACTAATTTGGCTTAAAGGACATTAAGAACCAATTTCATCTAATAATCTTATATGTTTGTCTTGGAAAAATAATTCATTAGGTTTATTGTGATGTAATATTGTAGGTTGGATGGATATATGGTGCTATAGTTGAGGATATTATGACAGATGAAAGTTTATAGTCTAGGACGCCAATTAATATATTACAAACTTGAAAATCCATCTTTCATGGGATGCATACTAGGAAATGCTCCAAACACTCTTATAAAATAGAAGAGATGGGGTACAAGATTGTTAATTTTTTTTATAAGAAAGTCATACCATTGCTTGGGTATAAAGACACATACTGTGAATTAGGAATTTGACTAAGAAGAAGATATTAGTGTGGTGTTAGTGAATGAAACCAACTCAAAAACACACTAAGCTAACATCTTCATGCCTAGTTACTAGGGTGAGCTTAGTAACAAAAATAAATGACAAACACAACTAAAAAGTATGAAAAAATAACAATAATTCCTTCACCTTCCTTGGATGCTCCAAATGCCTTTGTAGTAGTGGCTTGCTCAACTTTGTTCTCATGAAGTCCTTGGTAATAGAAGCTTGGCTACCTCCATCCTTCCTTGGCACCTTTGGCTTATGGCTTGGCTTGGATTGGAAGAAATTTGGCATGGTAACACTAGTTTCATGAAGCTTTGTAATCAATTATGAATTATAACTTTGCATCATCATGTGTTAAAATTCATGTGGTAAGGCCTCCTATTTATAGATTTTTGAATGTCTAGAATCAACCTGAACCATCCATCTCAAGATTGAGTTGTGTGGATAAGGATTAATCCAATTATGTAATTAAAATTTATAAATAGGTTCATCAATATTTAGGATAGAGGAGCAATTAAGAGGCATGGAGGGCTTTAATGAGGAATGGGAGGCATGAATCTTGATATTTTGGCATTTATAGCCTAGGAATGTCTTCCCAAGAAATGAGGTCACTTGATGATACAAATATTCAATATTCATTTCCAAAACAAATTATTCAATAAGTTTCCATGGAATTATTAATTATGCCTTGATTTGGGTTAATTAGCTTTTTAAGCATGTTTAAGCATTTTGTGCACAAATTACTCAAATGGATCAGAATGCCTTGTTATTGGTCCAAAATTTGATTAGATTGAAATTGGAATTCAATGTCAAATGCATTGGATCCTTATCCCATTTATGATGTTACCAACATCAAATAACAAAGGCACGTGTCTCATGTAAGAGATTTGATACGAAAGAGCAACCAGAGACCCAGGTGCAAAATTGGCATTTTGACTTGAAATGATCTGATCAAAGTTAGTTGGCCCACAAATTGCATTGCCCCATTTAATGATACTCTAGCCAAAATTGAAACTTGAATATATCAATTTCAACTCATTTAATGCATTTTAGTGTATTTAGGCCAAATTGTGCATTTTGGTGGAAATTGATCAAAAGCCTAATTGGATGTTATCGATGCCCAGTTTTAGGTGTCTACAATTTGCCTTTATTTGGAAATATGTTACAAATTATAGGCAAAACAATGTCTTCTCAAATAATGAGAGATGGCCTATATGCCAAAAAGGAAGATGATGGTTGAAGAACAAATCTCTAAATGTTTTTTGGGAAACCTGTGATGATGCCCCCTCGAGGGGGTGACCATCACATTTGTTGATGGATGGTCCCTCAAAAAGAAACAAGAAGAAAGATGGAATTAATCCATGGTTGAGATTAATCCAAATAAAAAAATGCTTGCATGCATTGATGTAAAAATAATGCTGATTTGCCTAAAGATGGTTATAATCAAGAATAAAAGTCAAAATAATGATTTTCCCATAGGTGGTTATAATCATTAAGTAGACCTAGATTGGCTAAAATTGATGGTGCCTTAGTTAGGGATGATTAGCAAGCATAAGTCAAAGATATAACCTAGAATACAGATTAAATATGAGTGGGTTTAAAGTGATGAAAGAGATGGATAGAGGAATAAAATTGATCATTAGAAATGATTCATTTATACCTATCAATGAGGAGATGCTCATCCTTATTAGTAATGATACAACTAGAATGTCTAATGGGTTAATTTGATCAAGGGTGGGATGGAAGGGTTTGCCAAGGTGCCAAGGAGAAACTTCTACAATTCTATTGATTGTAGACCTTCTTGAAGCTGATTTTTGCTATAGCATATGATGGTAGGATTTATGATAGAACACCATAAATACTTGGCCAAAATATGTGTAAAGACTAACTCTTGATCTAATAAACACTTGAAAACAATGCACTAATGATAAAAATCATGATAATAATATTGACGTATGAATATAGATGTACTCAAGAATAATGTGCTCGAGGAATCACCCAATGAACACATATAGACTGAGTTAAGGTAACAGTGTTGAAAGCAAACAAATAAGCAAGCAAAAAAATAAACAAACAATTTGAAATAAATAAAAATCTTGAAAACAAAATCAAAAGAAAACATCCTAACAATGAATTTACCATAATAGGGCAAATTGAGGATAATTGACTAGGCTTATACAAGACAATTTTTTTTGGATTTTTGAAATGTTATGAATATTTTTGATATTTTGAGGTATCTTAACTTGTTAGAGAATGACAAGATACCTACTCACAAAATGATGAGAGTGTTTGGTGTAGGTTACTCGCAAGACAACGAGAGCATATCAAAAAAGGGGGACTGAGGTGACCTCAACATGAATTAAACATGACCCACACAGTCCTAAAATGATCTCAAGTCATAGTAATTCCATCAACACAAAAGGCAAAGAAAAACCAACTAGGTCTCAACAAGTTCTCAAATTCGACAAATGATTAGTCAAATGAAAACAATGATGGCAAGGTGATGTGATAATACATGATAAACAAGTGTTTCCCCTAGTTTTCCCATAGATAGTTATAACTAGGATACAACGACATAGGTCAGTGATAATAATTTTCCCATAGATAGTTATAATTAGTAACAAGACTGGTGAGACACTGATTTGTTGATAGGTAGTTATAATCAAGCTCATATAAATACACTTGATAAGATGAAAGATATCTTACTAGATCACCTGTCACACTACTTTCATAGACTATCATTGAAACATGAATTAGATTGATTGTTGAAACTTGATCATAATCCTCTCACGAAAGGTATGGGAAGGATGAAATGAACCAAGATCAAAACAAGATTAGGTAGAATGACTAAAAATAAGTTTTAGTCTAAATAGGAATGGAATGATAGGATGGTATGGTTTTGCTAAGGATAATGATGATTTTTGATGGATTGGATAAAATGTTAAGAGGGTTATCCCCAAGTGATTGGGTGAATGGCTGGTATGTGATAATGGCAATGGCATGGTAATGTAAAACAATATGGTACATGTTTGGTTCTAGTCTGGGTTTGTTTTTGATTCTATTGTTCTTGTTGCTAGGGAGATGCACCTCTTAATAAACAAATGATACAAATAAAATACTTGATCATGTTAATTGCTATCCCACACCTCATTTGAATAACTAATCTGTCAGAAACTTGATGCAAATTTGGTTGATGAGAATGTTTTTGTGATCTTCATTGGTCATTGATTTTGATTCCTTCAAGTGTCAAGATAAGGTATCTTTGTATCCTCTACAAAGAAAAGTGTGGCCGTGGATGGTAAATAAGGATAAATAATGGATGGTAGGCTTGATTTTGAAATGGAATGGTAGATGATAATGTAATGTATAATGGTAGAGAAATATATGAAGATCAGAACTTTAAGTCATACATAATGTTGTTGATACCAAATTCCACATAAATTTGGTTGTGTAAGGGTTGAAGACTTGTTCTCTCGATAGGACCACCAAATTTTTCTATTATTTAGGCTTGAGAGTAGCTACCATATGATTAGGCTATAGATAAAAAGCTATTTTAATTTGATATTTGATTTTTTCTTCATCAAGTAGTGAAAAACTTTTGTGCTTAGCTATTGGTGTGTCAAAGAGGTTTTCACCAATGAAGTTGTCTTGATTGTCCCATAGCACCTTCGAGAAGGTTTCACTAAGAAATTTTGAATTCTAACTTTGGTTGTATTCTAGCACTTTCAAAAAATATTTACTGAAAGATGCTAAGTTCTAACTTTGATTGTCCCCTAGTGCCTCCGAAAAGGTTTCACTAGGAGAGTACTCTTCTACTACATGAATGTGGTCTTGGCCTCCTTGCTCTTCTTCAACTGATATGTCACCATGGATGTATTTCAACAAAGTATGATTCTATCGATCCTAATCAACACTTATGGGAGATAAAATGTTAGTAACATGGCTATCTTGGTTGATGGTAATGGCATGTGGAATGGTAATGGAATGTGTGTTGACGTCACAATTTTTGTAGAACATACTAGGAGAACTTGTGTCAAAGTTGAAGTACTCATCCTCAAAAATGATAGAAGGATCATAAAAATATTCAAATTAATCTTCAAGGCATGCAAAACTAATGTTTTAATAGTTATGAACATATTTTTCTATTGAATCTGATTCTAACTCTAGGGAAATTGAATTTAAGGTCAAGATTGGTGTTGATTCAAATTCTGATGGTAAATCAGATGTCAGTTCAAGAATAAAACCTGACTCTAACTTTGATTCTTCATTTGATGGGTACTCTGTTATGATGATGTCTTGTTGAATATTTGGTTTTGGACAAGTAATATCCTGTGATGGCACAATGGGCTCTACAAAAACTAATTTGTCATAGTGAGACTCTTCTATGATGGGAAAAAGGTTAAGAGACAACTCTTCAGAGATTGGCTTGTCAATAAGAGGATCTTGAAAAATAGGCACATGGTCGAGGTAGTGATTTTGTCAAAGGTGGTTATAATCATTAAGAAGTGACTCAACAAAGACTAGCTTATCAGAGTGAGACTCCTCGACAACTGGTATAAGTTCAATAGGTGACTCATCATAAGTTGACTTATCATAAGTGGTTAGTTCAACAAAAACATCTTGGATTGGTTGGTTGTCTTGGTTTTGATTTCTAATGAGTTAGAAAATATTAGTTTTGAACATAGCTTGGTCTTCAAAGGCTTGGATAGGTTGAGGTTTACATGGGACTAGTATTGGATGAGGAATGACTTGTGGTTGGATAATGGTCAAGCATTGGAGAGTATGATTTCTTGCATAAGCAAAAGGATGAAGTCCTAAAATGGTAATGATAGGGCATTATGGGGATTGATTTTCCACACAAACCAAAGGACTAGGTCTTGGAATGATGAAGGGGCATTTTGGAGCTTGATTACTCGCACAAGCCAAAGAATGAAGTTCTAGTATAGAAATGGTTTGGCATTATGAAACCGAATTGCTCACACAACCCAAAGCATCCAAGTCTTCCTTATAAACCATATCATCCTAATTTTGAGTTAGCTCATAAGCTGGTTCTTGACTATGTTCCATGTACTGATTATTGCAAAGACGGTATAGATCCATATCCCAAAAAAAATTATCTGTGTTTGGGTATTCAAATTTATCCTCATAAACCTCTTCATGCCAATCAAGGTTTCAATTTGGATTTTTTGGATTTTGACTATGTTCCCCATATGGAGTATTGTAGGGAGAATAATAAAACTCTTTAGAAAATCTTTCTCTGTAGGGGTTCTTAATGGGATTTTGTGCGATCATTATATCATAAGTTGGATTGTACATGAATCCACTATAAGTGTAGTGAGATATATCCATGTAAATGATGAAAGATCTGAAACAAAAAGGCTTAGAGTTATATAAAATCTAAAAATTTATGTTCAAAAGATGAATGGTTCAAACTTGGTCTAACTTGGTCAAAAGGGTGAAGCTGTATTTCCAATATGGTCTAAAAGTGGAGCTATATCTCCAAAATGATTTGGGGTAAGACTTGGTATAAAAAAATCTAACATCAAATGTCTAATGTCAAATTTTATATGCACAAAAGGTCAAGAGTCTGAATAAAAATTGGCATGTCAAAGGTCTAGGTCAAAGTATTCCAAACAAAGTCTAAACTAGGAAAGGAAAAAGTTGAGTTACTAGATCTTTTATCTAAACGCAGAGTCAAAATCTAGGTTCAAATAAACAAGCATATGCTAAGAATTTTGGCCAAATGGTGTCAAAATTTAGACTTGAAATAAACGCTGATGTGATTTGATTTAATCTAACAAGTTTGAAAACAACTTTGACATAAACTCCACACATGGAATCAAACATAAACATGATCAATTGGCATAAGGTATAAGACAAAAGGCTTTTTGAGAAAGACTATATTTTCTCCAAATAAAGGCACAAACAATGATGAAGATAGGCATTAAACAAACAAACCATCAATAGTTTTTCAAATTTGTGTAATTGATTAATTGAAGTTATGAAACCCAAAAGAGAAAGACCTTTGTATCAACCCCACAAATTGAGGCTTAAACAGAAATCAATCAATGTTTGGATCCAAAATTAACAAGGTTAATTGAAAACTCAACTTTAAAAATTATGATTTGACCAAACAAGCTAGACAAGATTGGACAACATGATGGCATAAGACAAAGGTCTAAATGATATACATAAAATGGTTTGAAACAAATAGTTTTTTATATAAGGTGAAACAAGTATTAGAATAAATTGAGTAGCCTAATGACATAAGCATGTTCGAATGATGTGATCTATTTTATGTTTAAAAAGAATAAAAGGCAAAAATGGTTTGACATGATTTGGATAGCATAATACTAACCTCTGCAACTCAAATGACACACACAAACAAGTTTAGCGAAAATTTCAAGGCACAAGTGGTGTAAAATGACTAGCATAACACCTCTTTAGATAAAAGAGTGACATATAGATAAATTTATTTTGACATAGATTATAAACAAACAAACAAGTTTTAGTCTCAAAACATACCAAGCAAAAATGATTAAAATACACTAAGTATAATCATCCAAATCTTAGCAAGGGTATGGCAATGTGGGGTTGACTAAACTAACAAGCTTTCAAACATTTCTAGGGAAATAAATTTCATAATGACTTTCATGTTAAATGATGCAAAAGACAAGCACATAAATTTAGTGACCGTGACATTGGCTAGTTGTAAAAAGGTCTAGTCTTTTTTATAACCACTACATCCTGCTAATCGCTCAGTGTAGGGCGACGTCCAAATTAAGATACGTCCTTTGTGCAACTCAAAAGGAGTAAGTGAAGTCAATGTCGAGAGATGAAACCCCAGGTCAAAGCTTCCTTAAAGAATTTGCGAGAGGTAATGACGTCCCCCTCGTAAGACAAGTTTGCATAAAAATAAAGAAAACATGAAATAGAAAGAATTTAGGGTCATTTTCAAGGTCACCCAAACTTTGACGAGTTTGTGGTGAGTGCTTTAGATGAGTTTCTTTCTAAGCCTTAGACTAGGCTATTTGCAATAGAAACGGTGCTTTTTATTCCAAGGGTTTTTTCAAAGGGGACAAATGGAAGAGCATACACGAAACACCTCTCTTTTTATTAAAAAAAAAATAGATCAAATAACTATTGAAGATAAAAATGATAAATGAATTCAATTTTAAACCCAAATGAAAGATTTGGTGGTGTTCATTTGACCCCTTGGTCTTAAGATTGTGAACTTTAAAAACATTCATTTAAGCATCTAAAATTTTCATTAAACATCAAAACAAAGTTCTTAATTCATTTTAAAATCATTCAAAAGATGCTTTTAACAAGTTATAAGTCCATTGGTTACGTGTCTACCCTTAACACATCACCTCAAAAATAAATATGTTAGATTAGAAACATTTAAATAGATTTTAAAAAATTTGTGAAAAATCTATGAAACTTGAAGCTAAAATAATATCAAATTCTAAAAATTTAGGAGGAAACTTGCATTTAAAAAAAAAAAAATCCAAAACGGAGTTTGTATGACCCCAAAACAAGCATTTTAAAATGGTCTATTAGATCTCAGGTTTTGTGTTTTTAATAAAAATACAGTGACTGATGTTAGTTCCATAACCGATGATGGTTACACTTATTAACTGATGATGGTTATCTAACTAACAATGGTTATACCAACATTGACCAATGATGGTTATGCCAATCGATGACAATTTTACTAATTGACGATGGTTACTATGTAAACCTGTGACAAAGAAAAATGGCAAAACAAACTTAGAAAATCAAATTGCAAGAGTTTTAATGATCTAAATAAATATTTTAAAGTTGTATAATTTTTTTTTCCATGTGTGAGATGCATCTGATTCCATTGAGTATGTCATTATGTGATCTAGGAATTTGACTCAAGAGATGATAGTTAATATCGTGTTGGTTCAAAATAAAAATAAAATGAAAGAAACACACTAACTAGCATAATAGCTCTAGGCTTAGACACTAAGGAGAGCTTAATAACAAAAACAAATGACAAACACAACTAAAATGTAAGAAAAAACACAAGAATTCTTTCACCTTCCTTGGATGCTCCAAATGCTTTTGTAGTAGTGGCTTGCTCGGCTTTGTGCTCATGAAGTCCTTGGTAATGGAAGCTTGGATACCTCCATCTCTCCTTGGCACCTTTGGATTGTGGCTTGGCTTGACATGGAATTAATTTGGCATGGTAACACTAGTTACATGAAGCTTTGTAATCTACTCTGCATTATAACTTCACATAATCATGTGTTAAAATTCATGTGGTAAGGCCTCTTATTTATAGATTTTTTAGAATGTTTAGAATCAACTTGAACCATCCATCTCAGGATACAGATGTGTGGCTAAGTATTAATCTAATTATGCAATTAAAATTGATAAATAGGCTCATCAATATTTGGGATAGAGGATCAATTAAGAGGCATTGATGGCTTTGATGATGCATGAGAGGCATGAATCTTGATATTTATGGCATTTATGACCTAGGGATGTCTTCCTAAAAAATGAGATCACCTGATGATGTAGATATTCAATATTCATTTTCAAAACAAATTATTCAATAAGTTTCCATGGAATTATTAGTTATGCCTTGATTTGGGTTAATTAACTCTTAAACATGTTTAAGCACATTGTGTACAAATTATTCAAATTGATCAAAATGCTTTGTTATTGATAAAAAAATTGACTAAATTGGAATTGGAAGGTAATGTCATATGCATTGGATCCAATATCCCATTTAAGATCTTATCAACACCAAATAACAAAGGCACATGTCTCGTACAAGAGATTTGATAGGAAAGAGCAATCCATAACACCTAGGTGCAAAATTGGTATTTTGACTCGAAATGCTCTGATCAAAGTTAGTTGGCCCACAAATTGCATTGCCCCATTTAATGATACTCTGGCCAAAATCAACACTTGAATATATCAATTTCAACTCATTTAATGCATTTTAGTATTTTTAGGCCAAATTTTGCATTTTGGTGGAAATCGGTCAAAACCCTGATTAGAGGTTATCGGTGGCCAGTTTTAGGTGTCTACACATACAACTTCGCCAGAGGATGGTTTATGTTTATTTCAATCTATGGCCAACATGGTTTGTGCCAACCTTATTTTATTAGTCCCGAATGGGTACTATCAACTTTAGTCTTCTATATCTAGTTATTAATCTTTGCTTCTCTCAGCGAATTAAAATTCATTGATTTTTGCAATGAAATTGTTTGAACAATTAACCTAAGTAAATGGCACCATGTTTAAGCTTTGATATAAATTAATATTATTCATTAAGCTGTGATTGGATTAAAAAAAATCATGTTATGGAGGCCTTCAAGTAAATCAAAGCACAAGATGTTGTCAATGTTAAGTTTCATCATTGTAATCCTTTATGGCTGCAGTTTGGATTTGACAGAATGCTTGTTTCAAAGGGCTACTTGCATCCGCCATTTTTACATCAACTCATAGTCATAATGGTTATATTGTCATTTATATCCAGCTATGTGGTAGATGGGTAACTTTACTGTGTAAGAAACACTTTACTGTGCCTTTTTTGAGAGAGATAAATCTTTTCAAATAGTTACATTGGCAATGCAAAAATGTTAAGCTTTGGGGAAGAGCACTGCATTGTGATGATACTAAGCTTTCTATTAATGTGGATAAGCTCAAAATTATCTGTAAGTGTCTGTCTCAGTTTGAAAGGAACTTATTTCTATGGCTATATAAGCCTCAACTTGCATATTGTGTGTGTCCTTTCGTGCCTCTGTAAGTATGCAATGCTCTTCATTGTATTGTGGCAGGGCACTTAAACTAGTTCCTTCATGTAGATAGTGTGAGCTATTCAATAGTTTTGTTTTTTGGTTGATTCAGGGTATATCACTGAATAATAAAATGGTTGTCAGTAAACCTTTGTATGTTGCTACAGCTGAGTGAAAAGCAAGAATGCAGGTAGTGATTTTTCATTTCTTTAACTGCTTGGCGGTATCTTTTAGATAATGTTTGTTTTTGAATTTCAATTTTGAGTGTTTTGTAAAACTATTCTATTAAGTTGTATGTTTTGAAGTTGACCTTAGCTATAAAACATACACCAATGTTCATAGATTATATCTAAACATACCAATGTATTATTTTAGAAGATGTACTAATATTGAAATTTTATCTATTCATAAATATTTTGGCATTTTTCTTATATACCAGAGCAATACCTAAAATTTTATTACCTTTTTTGGGGTATTGGCATGGTTGTACTCTATTGCAGCTTCTAGGGCTTTGGAGGTGCTCAATTTCACAGCAGTCAATGGTAAGCCAATTCAAATAATGCATTCCCATCAAGATCCTAGTATCCCTAAAAGTGGAACAACAAACATATTTATCAAGGTATATAACTCGATAATTATTATTTTTATTCAAGTGATTCCATGCTTGAATTATTTTTCAAAATGATAAAACATTGGTTTTGGCTTAGTGGTGATTTGTTATATTTTTGTGTTGCTAGAATTTAGATAAAAGGAATAGACAACAAAGCCCTTCTTAAGACATTCTCAGCTTTTGGTCCAATTTGATCATGTAAAGTTGCGATTGATTTGTCAGGGAAATCTAAAGGGTATGGATTTGTTCAATTTGAACAAGAGGATGCAACACAAAATGCAATGGACAAGTTGAATGGCATGCTGATGAATGATGACTAGGTCAGAGGCAAGGGAGAGAAAACAAATGGAGGGACAAAGTTCTGTAATATTTATGTTAAGAATTTATCAGAGACAATCACAAATGAAGATTTGAGAAATAAGTTTGGGGAATGCAAAAAAATCACAAGTGCAATAGTTATGAGAGATGCAGAAGGGAAGTCAAAGTGCTTTGGATTTGTCAACTTTGAAAATCCAGATAATGCAACAAAAATTGTTGAGAATTTAAATGGTAAGAAAATCGATGGCAAAGATTTTTCAAGTTTCTTTTGTATAATTAATTATTTCTGATCATTTTAATTCAATTTTTTTTTGGGTATAAACCTGAATGGATGTTCAACGATACTTTCAAGTAAGAGTTAAAAACTCATTACCCATCTACAATGAAATAAGCTATTTGTGAATTACATCCAACCTTTCTTGCTTTCATATTCTCACAGTTCATATCCCGTAGGGACTTGTCACTCTGCGCCCTTGTTCAATATTGCCTCCCTTAAGTCTCTTGAGTGGCAAATCATTCTTGCCCAAGATAAGCTAAAACCATTATGCAGTTGTTATTTAACATGGTTCAAATGTAGGTAGTTTTTAAGGTCACCTTCAAGCAAGACACCAATTTAAAATTGAAATTAAATAGTTGGTGTGTTAGCATTGAAGTTAACACTCATCGACACCCAAAAGTGTTAAACAGCCTGTGTGTTAAGGTCAGTCACCATAAACACACCAGCGGTTTAAACTTTAGTGTATAAAATCCCCTTTTGTAGAAGCACCTAAAAAATATACTCGAACTTGTCAATCCATCTAGTAATAACTATTTATATTAGGACACAAGTATCTTTGGGACTTTAAGTAACTAATGTGTGCTTTTCTTCATGCAGATTCAAGAGCCTGCTTTCTCAAATAGAGTTACTTTGTTTGTCTGTGTGTATGGACATACACTTTTTGAATATGTTAGGAATGGTGGTTCTGCTAGACAATGGTGGAATAACCAAAGAATGTGGTTGATAGTGTGTATTGTTGGAAAATTCTAATTCCACCCACGTTCTTCACCGATAGAACATTTGTCAAAATCCACCTACCACAAGAAGATTGTCAATCCCATGTGCACCGTCCATCCACCATCCATCCACTGTCCGCTGCCTACCCCGACAAGCATGATTTGTTTAATGTTTTCTTTTGTTGACTGTCTTTGTAAATCTTCTATTTATGAGGCTTTTTGTAATCAGTTTTGGTAAGCAATGAAATTAATCTTCCTCATTGTCTTCAGAAGCACTTTTTTGTATAAGGTATAGCCTTCAGTTTGGTATCAGAGCCAGTGTAAGAGCCTGTGAAGAACCAGCCGTTGGAAGCATAGAGAAGCGCTGCCAGTTGAGCTAGAAGATTTAGAGCTCTAAGGAGAGTTGAAGGAGTGTAGTTAGTGTTGGAAGACTGCGAGAAGCACAGAGATTGATTCGTGCCACAGCCAAAAAGATTGCCATTGCAAAAGCATACACAACCAAGCCGTTTAAGAACTGTGCTAGTGATCGCTGTATGCAGCCAGTGAAAGAGCATTGGAGCCTTGATATTGGCACCATAGAAGACTGCAAACTATAGATAAGAAATGCCTAGATGAGCATGATAAGTTGAAGAGGAGACCATGGAAAAGAGAGTAGCCTATAAAAGCACAACTGCTCAGGAAGGTTGAACAGCTGTTGAAACGTAGCCAAGGAGAAAGAGACACTTAAAGAAGGTTTCCTAAAAGGCAGTCCATCAGAAGCTAACATAGGGACAAAAGCAACTAGCATTCTTGTTAGTGAAGGAGATCACTATTTTTTTTGGCGGAGGTAGCGCAGACCACAAAGAAGGAGAAGCACTGTTACAAGAGAGAGAATGATCTCAGCCTGCATAAAAAAATGCAGCTGTTTGAAAGAGTAACACAGTCTGGTGTGGGAGGCCACAGATCATTGGAGAGCCAAGAGGTGCAGCAGCATCGCCGTGGGCAAAAGAGTCTGAAGGTGTTTTTTGATTCTTTGTCATAAAAAAAATAGAGGACTCTATAGTCCAGTTTGTTTGCTAAAACATTAAAGCAAACAAAGCTTGTTTAAAGTACATTGTTAAGTTTATGAAAATTCGTGCACATACAAACTAGCGTATTTGGTCTGAGAGTCTAGCATCAAGACATGTCCAACAAGGAGATATGCAGAATCCACAATATGGCTGGATTAGAAGGAAAGAGTTGGCATCATCCACCAATGTTTGATGGTCAGAATTATGATGTATGGGCTCAGAAAATGAGGATGATTTTAGTGGCAAATGATCTATGGGAATGTGTCATCACCGATTTCATAGATGTGACCGATCAAGCTGATTATGATGCATTGACAAATGCCTTGAAGTCTTAGTTGAAAGAGATTCAATGAAAGGATGTGAAAGCATTGAATCTGAAAGAGACGGCAATGGCTGAAGCCATATATCCGAGAATTGCAGTAGTAAATTATGTAAAAGAAGCATGGGAGATCCTCCAAAATTCTTATTGAGGCATGGATAAGGTAGGGTTAGTGAAACTTCAAATGCTTAGAAGAGAATTTGAAACATTACAAATAAATGAAAATGAGTCTGTTTTTGAGTTTCATACTAGGATCTCTAACTTGACAAATCAGTTAAGAGTAAATAATGAAACAATAGATGATCAAAAGATCGTTGAAAAGATTCTTAGGAGTTTGCCTATGAGATATGATCCAATTGTCATAGCTATTGAGGAGGCCAAAGACCTCTCAAGGATGACAGTTGATGAGTTGATGGGTTCTCTTCAAACCCATGAGAACCGGTTGAACAAATCCGAGGCTTCTTCTCTAGATCAAGCCTTTAAGGCTCAAGCCAGTATCAGAGGTAGGGGGAGAGGAAGAGAAAATAGAGGTAGAAGCAGAGGAAGTAGAGGAAGAGGAAGAGACTTCTATCATAGAATAAGCTCAAAAAATCAAGGAGCAAGCACCTCATAGTCAGACTCCTAGTACAACCAGAGGAGCGGTAACTCAAATCAAAGGTATGGCAAAAGTAAAGTTCAATGTTACTATTGTCTCAAGTATGGTCATTTTGCCGGTGAATATATAAAGAGACAATATAACCAATCAAGACAAAATGCACATGTAGCCACTAAGAATGTAGATGAATTTGAAAATTTACCAATCATGTTCATTGTATGTAACGTTGCTGAACAAAGCAATGATGAAGTATGGTATTTGGATAGTGCATGTACTAACCACATGAGTGGTAATGAGAACTTATTTTCCTCTATTGATAAGAATATTCATTCAGATATTAAGATGGGGAATAATGAAAGAATTCTTGTGATTGGCAAAGGAACTATTGTTATCTGCACTAAGCAAGGTGAGAAGAGAGCAATCCAGGACATCTACTATGATCCAAAGTTAAAACACAATCTTTTTAGCATTGGACAGTTGGTCCAAAAAGGGTATAGAGTCCTAATGGAAAATGGAGAGTGCACAATCTTTGACACAGGTGGAAGCAAGAGAAATATTGCTACAGTTCAAATGACAAAGAACCATATGTTTCCACTCAAGATGCAAACTAGTCTTCCTAAGCAGATAAAAAGTATGGTGGGACTACAACAAGCATCCTTCAAGATAGTCATCCAAGACACATCCAGACTCTGGCATTTAAGGTATGGGCATTTAAGTTATTCTGGATTAAGTCTTTTATCTAAGAAAGATATGGTTAAGGGACTACCAAGAATAGTATAACCTAATAGAAAATGTGAGGGATGCATCTTAGGAAAGCAACATAGGCAACCCTTTCAATTGGGGATGTCTAGGAGGGAAAAAGCACCATTGGAGTTGGTGCATTTAGATTTATGTGGCCCAATGAAAACTCTCACATTTGGTAAGAATGAATATTTCTTGACTTTCATAGATGACTATAGGAAGATGACTTGGGTATATTTCTTACAGAATAAATCTGAAGTCTTTGAGAAATTCAAGTGGTTTAAGGCATTGGTTAAGAAGCAAAGTGGTCACTTCATCAAGGCCATAAGAACATATAGGGGGGAGAGTATATCTGTAAAGAATTTTTGAGTTCTTTTAGGAAAGAAGGCATTGAAAAAAAATTAACCACCAGGTACACTCCATAGCAAAATGGAGTGGCAAAAAGGAAGAATAGAACCATCTAAGAAAGGGCTACAAGCAGGGACTTTCAAAAGAGTATTAGGGTGAAGTTGTAGCAACAACAATCTACTTGTCAAATAGAAGTCCAACAAAGGCCGTACTCAACAAGATTCCACAATAAGCGTGGACAAATAGAAAATATATTGTAGAGCATCTAAGAATTTTTGGATGCGTGGCATATGCTCATGAGGCAAAAATTTGATGATAAAGGAGAAAAGTGCATCTTCATTGGATATAGTGAAGATTCTAAAGCATATAAACTATATAACCCTGTCACTAAGAAGATTATAACTAGTAGGCATGTTGAATTCATTGAGAATGAATCTTGGGATGGCACTATTGATACTACCTCGAGTATCCCAGCAATGATACCCATGGATGATGAAGAAGGTGGAAATGAAGATAAAAAGGTTGAATCAGTCACATATCAACATGGTGAGCCTTTGGCAATACTTCCATCAAGCTCACAACAATCAAGTAGCTCCAGTAGCAGTTTAGATATAACCCTTGCTTCTCTACTGCCAAAAAAGACAAGGAGTTTGAAGGAGATCTATGATGATACAAGGTATGATGATGAAAAACTAAATTTTGCTTTATTTTCTCATAGTGATCTTGTATATTTTGAAGAAGCTGTAAAAGAAGAAAAATGGTGTAAGGCCATGGATGAGGAAATAGATGCAATAGAGAAACAAAACTTGAGAGCTAGCTAAATTCCCTAAGGGTAAACAAGTGATTGTAGTTAAGTAGGTCTATAAGACCAAAAACACTACAAAAAGAAAGATTGAGAGGCATAAAGCAAGAATGCTTGTTGAAGGCTACAAACAACAGCTTGGTATAGATTATGATGAAACACATTCTCCTATTACAAGAATGGAAACTGTGAGGGCAATTTTATCAACAACTGCTCAACACAAGTGGAAGGTATATCAAATGGATGTGAAGTCTACCTTCCTAAATGGAGTGCTCAAAGAAGAGGTATATGTGGATCAACCACCTAGTTATGAAGTTTCAAGAAGAGAAGACAAGGTCTATAGGCTGAAAAAAACACTCTATGGGCTTAAGCAAACACCAAGGACATGGTACATCAGAATTGATTCATATTTTACTATCAATGGATTTAATAAAAGCAGTAGTGAGCCCACACTTTACATCAAGGTAAGCCATGGTAAGATTTTGATTATTGTACTATATGTATGTGCTCTGATATTTATAGGAAATGATTTTTCTTTCATTGTTGAGTTCAAAGAAGCAATGAAAAGGGAATTTGAAATGACAGAATTAGGTTTGTTAAGGTACTTCCTTGGCATAGAAGTACACCAAATGGATCATAGCATATTTATTTATCAATCTAAATATGTCACAGAGATATTGAAAAGATTCAGAATGTTGAAAAACAATCCTTTGCCAACACTAATAGCCACAGGTCTAAAATTGAGTAAAGAAGATTATAACAATGAGGAGAATCCAACCTTATACAAAAGCATGGTTGAAAGTCTAATGTACTTGACAACTACTAGGCCTGATATAATGTATGTTGTAAGCTTGGTTTTTAGATTCATGGAAACACCCAAGGATACACACTGGCAAGCAGGAAAGAGAATCTTGAGATATGTCAATGGCATAAAGAATTTTGACATCTTCTATACTGCATCAAGTGAATTTGAGTTGGTTGGTTATATAGAAAATGATTGGGTAGGAAGTATAGATGTTAGGAAGAGCACATCAGGATATGTGTTCCACATGGGTTCAGGAGCCATTTCATGGGATTCCAAGAAACAACTCATAGTTTCTTTATCCACAACAGAAGCTGAATATATTACAGCAAATGTAGCTGCATGTCAGGCTATTTGGCTTTAGAGAATCCTAGTTGACTTGAATGAGGAACAAGAAAGTGGTACTACAATATATTGTGATATTGTATCATCAATAACCTTGATGAAGAATCCAGTTTTCCATGGATGGAGCAAGCATATCAAGATCCATTATCATTTCATAAGGGAGCTAGTTGAAAATAAAGAAATTAAGCTTCATTTTTGTAGGTCAAAGGAGCAAGTGGCAGACATATTCACAAAGGCATTGGCATAAGAGAATTTTGAATGCCTAAGACAAGATTTAGACATTATGGATGTTGAAGCTACATGTAGTTGGAATTAAGGGGGAGTGTTAGAAAATTCTAATTCCACCCATGTTCTGCACCGACAAATTTTTTGTCAAACTCCACCTGCCACAAGAAGATTGTCAATCCCATGTGCATCATCCATCCACCATCCACTGCCTACCCCAACAAGCATGATTTGTTTAGTGTTTTCTTGTGTTGATTATCTTTGTAAATCCTCTATTTATGAGGCTTTTTATAATCAATTTTGGTAAGCAATGAAACTAATTTTCTTCTTTGTCTTCAGAAGCACATTTTTTTAGAAGGTATAGCCTTCATGTATATCCCCATGGCTATTTACATTGTTTGATGTTGAAATGAAGATGGTGGGATTGTCTGAAATAGTTTTTGTAGTAACTCCAAAAGGGTCTGGGGGTGAGGAGCAGATTTATGAAGGCAAATTCACATTTGATTCATCTGCTTTGTTCAATCCACCAGCTACTATCTTGTTGATAAATTTAGTAGCTATTTACCATCACACTATTGGTTTTGTGGTTAGTGGGTATGAGTTCAAGGACAAGAATTTTGCAGATTAATTTTGTAGTGTTTGGGTGGTGATCAATTTGATGCCATTTTTGAAAGGACTAGTTAGAAAGGGGAAGGGTGGTATTCCTTGGACTACAGTTATAAGATCTAGTGGTTTGTGTTTTTATGGAGTATAATTGTGAATATGTGAGACGAGGAAGGTTTGGGAGACACCATAACTGATGTTCTCATAGAGAATGATGGCCATTAGTTTATGTTGGAGCTTCGACATCCCACTATTGTTGCTATTTAAAAGGCATTATTAGTCCTCAAAGATAATATAACTTTTATTTGATAATAAATAATGATGGAAATTTTATTTATCCATCAATTATAATCTATGTTGTTGTTGTTTTGTTTTTTGTTGTTGTTGTTGTTGTTTTCTAAAAATTATCTATAATTGTTTTAAAATATTTAAGAAGGTCATTTTGTTGAAAACTTTTAATCGATAATTGTAAAAAATCTGATTGATCTATATTGTTGTTATCCTACTAAACATAGGTATATAGGAAGGCCACAACATTTTTTTGTCCCTTCCTGACCAATCATAAGTTGACATGTGACATTCATAATATTTGTTAAATAATTTTTAGAAAATAAAGATTAATTTCATTCAAAAAAAGATTATTCCTTATTCCTAATTGATTTAAGTAAAAAATTTGTTAGATTTTTCCAAACTCAATAATTTGTTTAAATTGAATTTCAAAAAAGTTGATGGAGCATTAATGACATTTCCCATATCTTCTCAAAGAAGCCAACAACGAATGCTCTTACAATGCACAAGCAAGAAATGTGATGTATTTTTTTATGTGTGGCTCGTTGGTATAATATTTATTGTACCCTTATCATTAAGTTAATCCATGTTAACTTATATACTAAGAGTGTACATTGATAAATTTTCTTAGGATAAGGATAAAAATTTTATGCTATGTTTTAGTGATCCACATCTAAATGGGCCAATCACATGCACTTATTATGTGGCCAATAAATAAATGAGACTAAACACTTGACTTTACTATATGCACCCTTCATCTTTTTTATACATGTAAGCCTAATGAATACCTACTATTTTTAAATATCTTTGAATACAATCTTTATTTATTCTTCACTTTCATACAAAGCTATCTTATTTTATGAAATAAATCAATATTAGGATAGTTTATTGGGTTATCAAAGCATTTATCTTTTCTATATGGTATTAAAGTATATCTTTCCCTAGGTAAAAGTTCAAAAATTTATAATATTTTTATAACATTCCCACATGTTTCTCCTATTTGTTAGGTTATTTTCAACATCCCATTATTCTAAGGTTTGTGAAAACTCAATTGGGTTATTTTGTTTGGTTTGAACAACATTTTAAAATATTTTGTAATAGTTCTTAATTTTTAAGAAAACATCATGAATTTTTTAAATGGTGGCATGATTTTAATAATAAAATTTAAAAAAATATTGGAATTTCTAATGAGGCCAAAATATGTCTCATTATATCCTAAAATTACTCACTTTTCCCATCCATTCATCATCATTAAAATTGGTTTTAGTTATAATAATTAAAACTCATAGATGATTTAAAGTGAAATATGGGATAAAACCCTATCTATTCTTTGAATCTGTTTATTCTCTATTTTGTTATCAAATCTGATAAGTTATAGGAAATAAGTGTCTCTAAATATACAGGCTCAGATGAATCATTAATGAAGATAGAAAATTTTAAAGCACCAAAATACCAGCTACAGAGTAGTTTTGTACCAGCTTTGAAGTCCAATATAAAATTAGTTTTGGAGTTACTTATAACACTAGGCGCATAATCCCTTAGAACATTAGCTATGGAATCCTTTATAACACTTACTCCCTCAAAATTCCTTTAGAACATTAGCTCCGAAGTCCTTCACAATATTAGTTTCAGAGTTGCTCAAAACACTTACTCTGAAGACCCTCAGGTGACAAACAATCTAGAATGTTTCACATGAAGATCTAGAGAGGATTGAAAGAACTATTTTGAAAAAGCTTTGTAAGATTCTATCTATCTATCTATCTATCTATCTATCTATCTATCTGTCTGTCTGTCTGTCTATATATACACAAAAATATTTATTTCTATAAATACATATTTTTAGAAGTAAGAAGAGTATTTATAATATCCTATTTTGCTATGAATATCTTTGCCCAAGCTGTTAAGACACCATGAGATAATTAAGGAAACCAAAATTGTTATATCCACACATAATTCTTAGTAGTTAAAGCTAAAGATTGTAATTGAAGTATGTTTTACTTTTTTTTCTCATAGTAAAGTGGAAAGTAATGTTGTTATGACAATAATATAAGTTTTAAGTTGTAACTGAGTTTATTTAATTGTTAAGTGTAGAATAATAAATTGGTTTTTGATGTTGTATTATAAATACAATCTTCTACTTTGGTAGAAAGTAGTAGAATTATTATTGAAAAATAAAATTTAAAGCATTTTTTAGTTGTAATACTTCATATGCACTTTCATCTATTAATGAGAAGCTAAAGTATTGCAACATTTCCAAGTTTTTTGATTAGTTGTTTCTAAGTTCTTTTCTAAAGATAGAGCAAGGGCCCACTCCAGCTAAAGAAGAAAGATATATCTATGTGGCATTTATAGATTAATGTTCTTTTCATTTCATTTTTAGTTAAATAATTTTATATTGTTTTGTGTGTAACCTGCAAGGTGTGTGTGTTTATAATTCCAAGCATTTGATTTATTTGTTTGAACATTTACATTCAATTACTTTACTTTTAGTTGTGTTGTTTTCAGTTTGACAAAAATAGTTATTATTCAAATTTGATTTGTATCAGCAAGTGTGATTGGTTTGATTTTATTAAATTAATTTAGTTTCAAAAATGTTATTTTTCATAGATCAAATTATTAATTATAAGTCTTTTACCCTATTGCATACACCCTTAGGACACTACCTAAGATTGATAGTATTAACTAAAAGAAGAGGTTCAATAACTCCCGTCATTTTTTTCATTATTAATGGGGAATTCAAATAGTGTTATTGGAGAATGATGGTCTAAATTGGTATCTTTGATAAGTTCCTAATAATTTTTCATTAGAGTTATATTCCTTAATTCAGCAAAAGATAAAAATTCATCTGTAAGTGACAATAGTTAGACTTTTTGTGCCAATTGAAGTAAGTTGAACTTGATAGGAAATTTCTCATAAGATAAAAAAATTTCTATAAGAAGACCTATAGTTAACTAGTAGTTAGGGATATAATTTTGAGTTTAAGTGTATGATCAGACAAAGAGATCACAAATAGCTTTGATTTTCCACCACATTTGGTATCCCATTCAGGTGCAAGCAAGCACTTGCATAGTCCCTCTGAAGAATACCTGACTTATTCTTGTAGTCCCTTTCTTCAAGATTATATGGAAGAAATAGAGAACCTGGTTGAATTGGTAGCTAGCTAGATTTATTAGCATCAAGAATTCTTGCTCACCAAAAAATATCAATTCATGAAGAACATATATTGAAGGGCTTGATTATGAAGATATGCCTCTCGATACCTATAATATATGAATTGTTATTCATATAAAATTCAGGGTCTTACAAACTCAGCTCATAATTATGTAGTGAGATATTTTAGGAAAAAGTTTAATGATACGGGCATTCTCTATCTATAAGAAAATAAGGTGGTGTGTTTCCTTCTTTGCATTGTGAACAAAGTGATTTGGCCTAATACCTTAGTGCTAACAAGTAATCATGACTTGGGTCATGGCAACCTCATGACATTTATTTCTCTAAAATGATGACCAATTTTTATGGATCTTAGATGTGACCCCTCACATAATGTCATTTGAACCCTTTTCAATATTGAGAACCATTATTTTGTTTTAATTAATGCTTATGCCTCAAATTATGCACATGAAAAGATGGCTTTGTGGTAGTGGATTGCCAATTCATGCCTTGACACCTAATGGGAAATTTGTGGTGATTTCAATATGGTGGAAAGACCTACTAACAAGTTTGGCCTTCTACCAATGAGATTGACCATCGGTGAAAGAGAGGTGTGGATTTTCATTAAAAATAAATTTGGGGTTTATGACCCCAAGACTAGTCATCATCCCATGTCTGAAGTTAGGTACACTTGGACCAACCTTCGAAGTGGATCTGATTGTATGCTAAGGTGACTTGATTGAGCCATGATATCCACTTAATCATATTTTTGATTTAAAAATACTTTTTATTTTTTGATCAAAGGCTTGCTAGATTTTGTCCTTTCTAAAAATTCACCCATCTAATTTCACTTTATTTGGCAGTTCAAAAATTTAAAATACAAAAAATGTAGTTTTTTTTAATATGGCCCTATTGGACCATGGTCCCACCATGTCTCAAATTAAGCATGTTTGGAACTTGGTCCCATATCCTACTTAGAAGCCAAGTTAGATTCAATGGTGGGCTACTGCACTCAATTAGATGGCTAGATTTCTTTGTATATATGTCTGCTAGCTAGCCAAGATACATCGATGCTCTTACTCATCCACCTCATTGGATTTAAGCCATGTGGCAATGGAGCTCAAGCATAACCCATTCAGATAGCTTATACAAGTACAAGTGGCTAGGTTGAGGTAAAATGTTCAAATTGTAGACATGTATAGTAGACGTAGAGCTCAAATTTGTGCATGTATACACTAGCTCAAAATGGTGATAGAGTTTCCAAATATTTTTTTCAAATGTTCAGAGCCAAAAATACCTCTCAAAAGGTTCAAGCCATCCATGAGGATGGTCACCACCTCATTGGGATGCCTGATATGGTCAAATCCTTTACTAGACACTACCAATAGTTTTTACATCTTCAAAGCCTTCCTTGGAGTGTCGAAAATCCCTCGACCAATGCTTCTCGATATTTTTGAGAAAATTTACTCCTACCCAAAGGGTTGCCTATGATAGACAAATATCTTTAGATGATTTATATGAGGAATTTATGCATATGACCAATGAAAAATCTCCTGGGTGTGATGTCTTTCCATGTGAATTTGATAAAAAAATGAGGGATATTTTTGGACCTAATCTCTATCAAGTCTATCTTGAAGCTTTCCATAGACAGTCATTGGGGCCAAGTATCAAAAAATGGCACATCAACTTCATCTCAAAATTTGGTGACCTTTAATTGATTTATTATTGGAGGCCTATCACCCTTCTTCATGTCTCCTACAATATTATTAATGCATTAACTATGCAGGTTCACCACCCTGTACCTTTAATTATTCAACATGAGTAGATAAGGCTCATTCAAGGTAGGCATATCCTAGACAATGTTATTGTTGTATGAGAAGGAATGTAATGGGATTGGAATTCCAATAATAAAGTCATGTTTATAAAAATAAACTTTGGAAAAACTTATGATTGTATCGAATGGCCATTGATTTTGGGAATGTTGCAAGCTCTAGGCTTTGGTCCTACCTTCTTGCAATTGGTTCATATGGGTTTTTCCAATGCCTCTGCCTTTCTCTCCATTAATGGAGTTAACTCAACATAGTTTTTTATTTTAAAATCCATTAGGTAGGGCTTCCCATTGGTTTTGGCTCTTTATGTTCTTGTTGTTAAGGATTTAAATATATTCTTGTTAATGCCCAATATCAAGGCTTTGTCTGCAACATTTATTTTTTAGTTGAGTATCCCTTGAAAATTATTAATGGCCATTTCATGGATGATTCCTTCCTCAATTTCATTGAGTATGAGGCTAATATTACTAATGTTATGCATTGACCTAATATTTTTTGTCTTGCTTCTGGGTCTTTTATGCAATGGCACAAAAACTAGTGTTACCAACAGTGTTTTTTGCCCCTGTTAGAAGCACAACCATTGAAAAGTGGGGAGGGTGAATAAATATACAAACTTTTCTTTCAATTCCAATTATCATTCATTAATCATTAAAACTAATATAGAGATATAACAATGCATAATCAACCATTCATATGAGCATAAAGCAGGGATATAAAACAAGAACATAAAAACTACGTGGGAAACCATCATGGGGAATAAAACCCATTGACACAAAACTTTGAATATAGTCCTATAAGCAATGAATCAAGATTTAGTGATGCACCAACCCCACAAGAAGCACCAACCCATCACTACTTAACTAGTCCTTTAGCAAGCACCAACTTACAAGGAGGCATAACCCCCTAGGTAACTCAACACTATTTTAGCCACCTGGAACCTCTGATCAACTTTGAAAACCTGTTTCTCACTCAAATAATGATGATCACTTATTTTGGGGTTAATGCACAAAGTTGGGGTACAAAAAATATGACAGTCCCCCAACTTTGAATTTGTTTTTCCAAAGGGCGTACGCCCTTTTTTTAAGTTTTCAAGGCTTCGGCTTTTGTCTGAGCATCAAGGGCATATGCTATTTGTATTTTAAAAAAGGTGTATGCCATTTACAATGCAAAGAGCCTTTTCCATTTGTAAATAGCCTACACCCTTTACAAAGCATAAAGGCCATACACCCTATTTAATTTCAACTCAAGGTGAAACCCACAGTCAAGCTTTCAAGGATTTTTTATCACAAGTTCATTATTTGCTAATTTTGCATATTGATTCATATGCTTTGGATTTTCATCCCGCCAATGGAATTCAACATTTATATTGATATAAATCAAGTTTGTTACTCTTGCATTTTAATTTTTTCATTTATATTTATTTATTCAAGTAGGGTTTTGAATATAGGATTGCATTAAATTTCTTACATTGCCTTAAAAAACCTATATTTTAATTTAAATTTAGATACACAAGTTTGATGGATCTATTTCCTATAAAAAATGTTAGACAAAACCCAAAGAATTTGATTTTGCACAAGAAGATGTTGAATTGTATGAGCAATACAATTCCAAATAATCACCAATGGTTTGTGCCACTCTTCAGCTGGTATTACAAAAAATTTACTTGTCAATATATTAGAATCTATTTTTAATGAAGTGGGAAATGTGACTTCATAACTAGATGCAATGTTGCATCGAAGAGAGACTATCAAAAAAATTAATTTTGACAAATTTTCATATGTAGATGTGAAGAAAAAAACAAAAAAAATTGTGTGTGCTTTATTTATTAAGCCTGGAACCAACCAACCTCCACCAATGAAATGTAAACATATTTGTATTGATTGGTGTGTTCATGAGGAGATTAAAAATAACTTTTGGGATAGGTGGTGGATGGTGTTTGATGAGCCTCCATGTAACAATAATAAGGTCCCATTATATTTTCTAAGAAAATTATATTGTGAGTTTGTGTTGCAAGAAATTCAAAATTATTTTGACATGAAGGCATCCGAAGGTAGGCGAATTGGGTCTTCATTTGATAGACCTAGTGCTAGGAAAGACCAAATCTATGATAACAAAGCTTAGAGAAATAGAAGAACAATATCACATGCCTCTATTCCTAAAATTTTATGTCATAACATACATATGGATATCCTTGAGGTAGTTACTATTCTGACACAAGTTATGATTGAGCATGGTATGCATAATTTGAAGACTTATACTTAGCCTATAGGTGGTTCTAGTGGTGTTGGTGGTAGTGGTATTGGTAGTGGCAGTAGTGGTTTTGCTGGCATTGGTATAGGTTCTAGTGTCCATCCTCCTACTCATGTTACAGTTCTCATGCATCGTTACACATCATGTGGGAGGAAGTGTACATGACATCTTGTTTAGGTGAAACATACACAGAGTACATTTTTTAGAGATTAACATGCTAGAGTGTACACCATCTATATATGCTTCAACATTACATAAAACTAGCATGTCAGACATTAACATGTCATAGCATATGCCACATGTAGATGCTTTAGTAGTGCACACTAGCATTTCAAACACTATGTGAGATGTAGTAGCTTCAACGACTCCTATCAAGATATGCCAAGCTCTTATTGTAGAGGATTTATTGACTTTACTATTTATATTTGATACACAAGTTTAATTTTATCTATAATTTGTTTATGTTTGTAAAAGAATGTTAAGTTCATTTTCTAGTATGTGTTTACTTAATTGACTAATTTATTTGACTGAATTTGTTATTTATTTTTTGTATGTATGATTGGTGATATTTTAGATACCTCAAAAGGCCTTGAATCTATTGTAGAGGCCATAATTGGCATGGGTGTACCTTATAAACTCATTTATAAATTTTTTAATTACATATTTATTCATGTGCATGTTTATTATCCTTTGAACAAAAAAACTTTATTTTAATATATTATATTCATAGATTTTTATCATGTTCATTGGATTCACATATTATTCATTTTTTGGTTTTATAGATGATGAGGGATGCTATGGGCACCCCTAATTGATAAGAAGGTTTAGGTGATGTTGTTACTACATCATAGAATTTACTATCTTTGCAACAGGTCATGATTCAGGGATGGAGACTAGTGAGAACACATAATTTAATTATTTTAATCTTTAAGCAATGATATTTATGTCATATTTACATATTGTATGCACATATATATCTAATAATATATGTATTTTCCATATGATCCCCCATCATTGGTGTATATACGGTCTTGTATCCCTAGACAACCATTTATATGGAATACAGTGAGTATAGAATCATTTAAAAAAAATTTACATTCTTGAAAAAATTATCAAATTTTCAAATACCATTTTAATGCATTAATTTTTATATTTTATATGTTGTGCAAACAATAATTTTCATCGGAAACCACTTGCATATATTATTAAACCTTATTTGAAATATTTTCACAAATTTTGGAAATTTTAGAAGGGTTGAAAATGGTTTTATGACTATTTTTGTAAACTTGACCCTACAACTAGAGTTTAACATAGTTTACAGAACTTGAGAGGATTTTAATGATTTTTCATAGCCTATTTAGGCTCTTCCAAATAACTTATGCTTGGATAATACTCTAGAATCCTTATACTAGATTTCTAAACCTTTGTATTTACTACATGCATAATCTAATACATGTTTTGAGAGCTTTGTGTTTGACTGTTCATGAGAAAATAAGGTTTTGATTATTTTTGATACTCCAAAGATAAGAGTAAATATCCAAACACATTACAACACTTAGAATTAAAATAATAAAACCTCTAATACATAATAAGACACAAATACCATATCAAACAGGTTTATACACATGATCTGACTTGTCATCTCAATCAATAAATAGTCTACATGAACACATTTAGATGGGAATTTTTAGGCTAGAATGACATTTTATAGTATCGATTGGGCCTCGAGAGCAAAATTTTCAATTGGTCGGAGGCATCCTTTAAGAGAATTTACTCTTCCTTGAGTGTGTAAAATAAGTGAACTTCAGTCACACATTAAAAGAAAACCATGAGGGCTAGAGACAAACCATTAGCTCTTACAGATGTAGGGATGAGTCCTATACAAAATCCTAAGAGGATTTTATCTAACTCAATATTGAAGAGATGCAACAATGAGGTTTCTCTCATGGTAAAATCTCTCAGAACAAGCCAAAAGTTGGTCAGTGGGGCCTATAATATGAATCATCAACCCAATCAATGAACCATCTATGTGTAAACATATAGATGGGTATTTTTAGGCTAGAGAAACCTTTGTTTGGTCTTGGTAAAGCCTCACGAGTGAAATTTGTAGTTGGTTGAAGGCATCCCTTAAGAGAATTCACTCATCTCAGAGATTGCAAAATGAGTGAACTTTCATTGTGCATTCAAGAGAATCGTGAGGGATAAAGATGAACCATCAACTCCTACACATGTTAGGATGAGTCTTATAAGAAATACCAAGATTATTTTATCTAACTCGAGACAGATGAGACATAATAATCAAGTTTTTCTCATGGACAAATCTCTCAGAATAGGCTAAATATTAGTCAGTAGGGGTCGTATAATCTAGCTTGTCAGTCCAATCAATGAATCATCTATGTAGACACATCCATATGGGTTTTTTAAAGCTATAATAACCTTTTTATAATTTATGTTAAGTTTTTGGAGTAAAATTTGTTGGTTGGAGGCATCTCTTAAGAGAATTTACTCATCCCTGAGTGTACAAAATGAGCAAACTTCTATCACACATTGGAGGAGAACCATGAGGGATAGATTAACCGTCAGCTCTTACATATGTAGGTATGAGTTCTATAAGAAATTCTAGGAAGATTTTATCTAAATCAAGATGAATGAGATGCAACAATGAGGTTTCTCTCATGGTCAAATATCTCAGAATGGGCCAAAATTTGGTTAGTGGGGGCCATATAATCTGGTTTGTCAACCCAATTGATGAAACATCTAGGCAAACACATTGAAATAGAAAATTTTAGGGTAAAGTGACCTTTGTCTTGTCTTGGTTGGGCCCTGAGAGCAAAAGTTGGAGTTGTTCGTGGGTATCCCTAAAGATAATTCACTCATCCTTGAGTGTGTAAAATGAGTGAACTTCTATCACACGTTACATGAGAATCATGAGGGATAGAGATGAATTATCAGCTCTTATACATGAAGGGATGATTTATCTAATAAATCCTAGGATAATTTTATCAAAATTGATATGGATTAGATGCAGCGATGAGGTTTCTCTTGCAGCCAAATCTCATAGAACAAGATAAAAGTTGGTTAGTGAGGGCCATATAATCTGAATCATCAACCTAATCGATGAAATGTCTATGTATACATGTCAATATGGGAGTTTTTAGGATAGATTGACCTTTTTCTAGTCTCAGTTAGGCCCCAAGAGTGAAATTTGTAGTTGGTCAGAGGCATCCCTTAAGAGAATTTACTCCTCCCTAAGTGTGCAAAATGAGTGAACTTCAATCATATATTACAGGAGAACCATGAGGGATAGAGATAAACCATCATCTCTTACACATGTAAGGATGAGTCTTGTAATAAATGTTAGGAAGATTTTATCTAACTTAAGAGGGATGAGATGCAACAATGAAGTTTCTCTCATGGTTAAATCTCTCAGAATAGGTCAAAATTTTGTCAGTGGGGATCATATAATTTGACTTATCAACCCAATCAATGAACCATCTATACGAACATATTTAGATGGGCATTTTTAGTCTAGAATGATCTTTATTTAGTCTCGGTCAGGTCATAAGAGCAAAAGTTGTAATTGGTCAAAGGCATCCCTTAAGAGAATTTAGTGGTCTTCGAATGTACAACAAGATTAAACTTCCATCATGTATTGCAGGAGAACTGTGATGGATAGAGATAAACCATTAGCTCCTATACATGAAAGAACACATCTTATAAAAAATTCTAGGAGGATTTTATTGAAATTAGGATGGATGAGATGCAACAATGAGGTTTCTCTTGTAGCCAAATCTCTCAAAATGAGCCAAAAGTTAGTTAGTAGGGGTCATATATTCTAACTTATCAACTCAATAGATGAACTATCTATGCAGACACTTCTAAATGAGAATTTTAAGGATAGAACAACCTTTGTTCAGTCTCAGTTAGGCCCTAGAATTGAAAGTTATAGTTGATTAGAGGCATCCCTTAAGAGAATTCAGTGGTCCCTTAGTGTACAAAAAGAGAGAAATTTCATCACATATTACAGGAGAACCATGAGGGATAGAGACAAACCATCAACTCCTATACATGCAAGGATGAGTCATCTAAGAAAATTTAGAATTATTTTATCTAACTCAAGATGGATGATATATAGTAATGAGATTTTTATCGCAGCCAAATCTCTCAAAATAAGAAAAAGGTTAGTCAGTAAGGGCCATATATTCTGACTTATCATCCCAATCAATGAACTATTTGCATGAACATATTTGGATACGAGTTTTTAAGCTAAAAAAACATTTGTCTGATCTTAGCTAGGCCTTGGGAGTGAAATTTGTAGTTGATAGGAGGCATCCCTCAAGAAAATTTTGTGGTACATAAATGTGCAAAAAGAGGAAACTTTTATCATGTATTGCAAGAGAATCATGAGGAATAGAGACAAATTATCAGCTCCTACATGTGCAATGATGAGTCCTCTAAAAAAATATAAGGAAGATTTTATCTAACTCAAGATAGATGAGATGCAACAATGAGGTTTTTCTCACAACAAAATATCTTAGAATGAGCCAAAAGTTGGTTAGTGGGGGCTATATATTTTGACTCATCAGCCAAATCAATGAACCATTTATGAGGACATGTCCTTATAGGCATTTTTAGGCTATAAAACCTTTTTCTAGTTTCAATCGGGTCTCGGGAGTGAAAGTTGTAGTTGATCAGAGGCATCCCTCTAGAGAATTTAGTGCTCTTTGAGTGTGTAAAAAGAGTGAACTTTTGTCACACATGATAGGGCAACCATGAGGGATATAGATAAATTGCTAGTTCCTACACATGCAAGGATGAGTACTCTAAGAAAGCCTAAGAGGAATTCATCTAACTAGAGATGGACAAGATGAAACAACTAGCTTTATCTCGTGGCCAAATCTCTCAAAATGAACCAAAAGTTGGTTAACAAAGGCCATATATTTTGACTCCTCAACCTAATCAATGAACCGTTGATGCAAACACATCGATATAGGAATTTTTAGGCTAGAAAAACATTTATCTAGACTTGGTCAAGCCTTGAAAGTGAAAGGTGTAGTTAATCAGAGGCATCTCTCAAGAGAATTTTGTAGTCCATAAATGTGCAAAAAGAGCAAACTTTTGTCATGCATTTCAGGGGAACGATGAGGGATAGAGATAAATTTTCAACTCCCACACATGCAAGGACATGTCCTTCAAGAAAGACCAATACGATTTTATTTAAATTGAGATGGATGAGACATAATAATGAGGTTTTTATCATGGCCAACTCTCTCAGAATAGGCCAAAAGTTGGTTAGTGGGGCTATATATTTTGACTCATCAGCCCAATTGATGAACCATCTATGCAGACACATCTAAATGGACATTTTAAAGATATAAAAACATTTTTCTAGTTTTGATCGATTATTGAGAGTGAAGGTTATAATTGACTAGAGGCATCTCTCAAGAGAATTCAGTGGTCCTCAAGTGTACAAAAATAGTAAACTTTCATTGTGCATTGCAGGAGAACCGTGAGGTCTAGAGACAAACCATCAACTCTTACACATGTATGGATGAGTCCTATAGGAAAATTTAGGAGGATTTTATCTAAATCAAGATGGATTAGATGAAGTAATGAGATTTTTCTCACAGCTGAATCTCTCAGAATGGGCCAAAATTTGGTCAACGAGGGTCGTATATTATGACTTGTCAACTCAATCGATAAAATATCTATACAACCATTTTAGGATAGGAATTTTTATCTTAGAATAACATTTATATGATCTTGATCAAGATTCAAAAGTGAAAGTTGTAGTTGATAGGAGGCATCCTCAAGAGAATTTAGTGGTCCCCAAATGTGCAAAAAGAGTAAACTTCCATCGTGCATTATAGGAAAGCAATGAGGGATATAGACAAACTGTTAGCTCCTATATGTGTAGGGATGTGTCATTTAAAAAATCTTAGGAGTGTTTTATCTAAATCAATATAGTTGAGATGTGGTAATAAGGTTTATCTCATAGCCTAATTTCTTAGAATGGGCCAAAAGTTGGTCAGTAGGGGCCATATATTTTAACTCATCATCCCAATTGATGAGCCATATATAGAAACATGTCCATATAGAATTTTTTAGGCTAGAACAACCTTTGTCTGGTCTTAGTCAGGCCCTAAAAGTGAAAGTTATAGTTGATCAAAGACATCCCTTAAGAGAATTCAGTGGTCCCCAAGTGTGCAGAAAGAGTTAACTTTCATCCTATATTGTAGGAGAACCATGAGGGCTAGAGACAAACCATCAACTCCTACACATGCAAAGATGAGTCCTATAAGAAATCTTAAGAGGATGTCATCTAACTCAATATGGATGAGATGCAAAAATGAGGTTTCTCTATTGGCCAAATCTTTTAAAATGAGCAAAATGTTGGTTAATGAGGGCTATATATTATGACTCATCAACCTAATTGATGAATTGTTTGCACAAACACATCAAGATAGACACATTCAAACTAGAACACCATTTATCTAGTCTTGATCATGCCTTGGGAGTGAAATTTTTAGAAGTGAAAGTTGTAGTTTATTAGAGACATCCCTCAAGAGAATTAAATGGTCTCTAAATGTGTATAAAGAGTAAACTTCCATCATGCATTGCAAGACAACCATGAGGGATAGAGACAAACCATCAACTTCACATGTACAAGGATGAGTCTTTTAAGAAACCATGGAAGTATTTTATCTAATTTAAGATGAATTGGATTTGGTAATGAGATTTCTCTCACAATAAAATCTCTTATAACATGCCAAAAATTAGTCAGTGAGGGTCGTATATTCTGAATCATCAACCCAATCGATGAACCATCTATGCAATGACCATTATCTTGTCTTGGTTGGCCCCACAAGATCTGAGTTGTGGTCAAAGTCAATTAATGATTTCATTTCATGATCTGTCAATTATTAGAGTGAATGACTATTTTATACAGGGGATATGGGTCTACAATACCATTTATCAACCCATTCCTTTTACTCACATTTATTCTAGTTAAATTCCATATATAAGGAACAAAAACATGTCATATCCTTAGTATAAATAGTTTATGAATTTGAATTTGAGCTTTGAATGGAGTGAAAAACACTTGATCTAGGTACTATAATATAATAGGCATACATCGGCTTATAGTGTTCCTCTATAAACCAAAAAAAATTTATACATGAGAATGTTTATCCAATCTATGACAAACATTTTTGTTACACCAAATTTCAATACTTGTAACATCGATCAAAATAGCATCATATTTGTACATTGTTTGCTCTCTTTTAAGGGCTCTTTTTTACACATGCACTAACACCATGATGTTCCCCTTTTCCATGCCCATCCTCAAAGAAGCTCTAAAAATGTTGAATGCCATTCTTCTTAACCAATGAAACATTCAAGAATTCTTAAACTTATTGCATCCCGATTCCTCATTAAACAAGTCATTTGACTATTTATAGATATTTATAGTGGACACATATGATATTGGTTTATATTACTGACTAAGCTTGAGATTTATGTTATTATGAGATAGTAGAATATTTTTTTAGTTAGATGATGATACATGATTGCTTACTATGAGTTGATTAATGTATGTGATTACATTTTAAGTATATTAATGCATTGTTTCAGTTATATTATTACTTTATGTTTATCATGAGATATGATCTAATTATTTGCATATTGTGAGGTGAACTCAAGAGAATTCATTCCTCAAACGTGTTAGAAGTAGAGCATCATCGGAGAGGGTGATGTCGATGGAGATATCAAAGGTCTACAGAGAGTTGGTAAAACTATGCACACACAGTAGATAGTCATAGTAGAAATGCATTTAATTGCTTGTGATGTGTTTAATAATTATTTGAAGTGTTGTTTCTATGGTTTGACAGAATAGGTAAAATATAGAAGTAAATTCTTTTACATGTTTAGTACATTTTCCTATTGATAATGATAGGACCAACTTTAGCAAAGGTAAATTTAAAATACGAATTATTTATGAATTTTAAAATATGAAATTCGATATTTAATATTAAGATATTAAAAAGTAATTATTTTGAAAAAAAGAAAAAACAATGAAATTAAAAAAAAAGAAATAATTAAAAATTAAAAAAAATAAAAATTAAAAAAATTAAAGGTTTTTAATTTAGCAAAAACAAAAAAATAAAACAAAAAAAAGAAAGCAAAAACAAAAATCTTAAAAAAAAAAAAAGCTACGCTAGTCTATTAATGAAACGATTTTTCTAAAGGGAAGGCATGGTATGAAATTTGGGGAGCTGGGAAAGGGCATAGAGTAATCAGAAAATAGAAGAAGATAACAAGGGTGCAGTATCAGAAGGAAAAGCGCTGGATTTTTTGTAAGCATAATTAACAAGTAATGTATTTTCAATTGTAGGAAATACACAGATAAGAAGAAGAAAAAATTTAATAGTAAACAATTGTAGTGATTTCAAATCAGTTGGAAAATTGGTCAGAAATTGTGTTATTGATAGACTAGTATCAATTAGAGTTTTTGAAAACAAATAAATTCTTAAAATGGCATAGAAGTTGTAGTAAATCAGTTATTTCAAAGACTTTAAAAAAAAAAACTTGTGAATAAAAGAGGGATCGATTTAGGGAGAGTAGGTAGAGGGATCGATTTTTTTTAAAAAAAATCTTCTGTGGCGTCAAACTTATGCTTTAATTCCTCTTGTACATATTATGGAAAACATTTCTTGCACTTCCAACTATGTAAAAATAACAGTGCCAGTTTCTTGGTGATTTATTGAGTTATTATAAACTGTATAATTCACTGCCTGGCTTGTATAACTGAATAGAATCTGTTGTCTTGTTTTTCTAGCCATATAAACTAATGGCGTCACCCTATATATATTTCTTGTGAAAGTCATTTTTGGATCACAATATTAATATACTTGGCATCGCTCCATATACCTGAACTTTCCAATGTATTTTACTTCCCAATACTGTGTTAGATGAAGATAGAATAAGCCATTTAATGTTTTCCCTAATGTGATTTTTTACTTCAACGACAACAGTTTTTCCTTTATGTGTAAAACAAGATTGGTCCAATATTACTTCTTTTGCGTCGCTTTGCTAAGATTTGGCTTACGCTTTTAAAACTATTTTGGACATTGAGCGTTGAAAGTCATTATTAACCTGGATTGGTTGCTAGTTTGTTTCAAGAATAGAATTTACTATATGAGGCATCGATTTACCCTCTAATCCCCAGTGTATTCTATTTAATTTTTGTTCTGGGGATTCCAAATTAAGCGATTTGGGTAGGTCAGGGTAGGTCATACGGTTGTTTGAGAAAATAAATTCCTTTGTCTAATCCAACGATTGTCAATAGGGCGTCGCTCGATTTATTTTCCAGCCAACTAAGTTCCCTGATATATATATATATATCATAATGATGCTCATGTATGAGTAGAAAATTATATAAGCAGAGCTATGTTGAAATAGCGAGGTTGAATAAGTTTTTGGTTAAGTATTTAATAATAAATGCATCGCTAGAATTTTTTGTCTTGAGATTTCAATAGCTTCGCTAGAATTTAGTTGTATGTTTAGTTTCATAGCTTTGTTACTGTCTGTTTTTAAGCTATGAGTCATTAGCTAAAAATGGAGAAATTGTGTTTAGATAATAAACTAAATCATCCATAATTATCATCATGTGGTATATAAAATTGAACGTAGTTGATTAAGATCAGGGAATATACCTCTTATATATATGTCTAGAAACGACAAGAGAAGCTTTATAGAGGAAATATATAATTATCCCTCTTTTGTAATGGGACTCGAGTAAGTTCTTTTACTTTGATTTGTGTGGGGTGCATAAATAAAATCCAGTTTTTAAACATAAACTTTTTTAATTTGGTAAAAAGATTTCCACAATAATGATAGTGAAATTAGTTTTGAAATTACTCAAATATGCATAAGTCATGGGAAGTGGTAATATAGGACCAACCAAGATCTTAGCTCGTTGTACGTAATTAATCGTAATGGTTGTATTTCCTAAACATAACAATGTGTATGTGGAGTTGAACGGTAAAACATAGCTACCTCCTTTCATGAGTTAAACTTGCAGAGCTTTTAGATTCCTTAATGTGTAGAAACTAACTCATGAAAAGTGACATTTCATTAAGTTATGTGTTTATGACTATTAACGCATTTAAAAACTTAGGGTAGACCCTTTTAGTTATTCTTCTCAGTTGGATTATTAACTAAAAATTGAAAGAATTGATTAAAGTAAACTTAACAAATGATTGCTTATAAACCCCTAAATATAAATTGATTGTTAAATTAGATTTATTGTATTATCAAGAAAATGAAGTTCTAAATTTTCTCATTGTTGTATGCAATGTGTGTTTCATGTATTTATAACTACTTCATTAGTTGATTTTTATGCTTAGTAGTTACGATTAAACACTCAACTATGGTAATATGGGTTACCACAGGGTATAGTTAACTAGAAACAAATTGTATAATTTTAACTCTACAGTTAATTATGTGGTTAATCAGGGGGTAAAACTATAATCATTATCTCTAGTATGGAATAGAATATACTATAAGATTCATGCATATATTTGACGGATTAAATGTATATTGTTATTACTCCTATGTTTATCATGTCATGTGATGCAATTGCTAGTAGGATGGATGTAAGTTGTTTAAATCTTGTGGTTGAATTATATTTGACCAATCTGCATTGTTAATGCTAAGTAAAGAGTGAGATGAACTTCACTAGCTTACTAACATTGTAATGTCAGGTGAAGGCAGTCCGATTAAGTGGTGTGTATGAATTTGATCGATCGATAGATCTCTTTTATATTACTATTCATAAAGCTTTGGACAAAGTATGTTTAGTGAAATATTATCATTTCATGAGTATGGTTTACATGAATATGTGATATCTTACAATAGATTGAATTTTCTATGATACACTGCATGTTTAGTTAGTTAGAAATCATATAGCACACAGGTACTTGATTGTCTCTCTAGATTCTCATGCCAGCACTATCTACTCATCCGTGAAGGGAGGGTCATTCCTTGATGAAATTAGTGTGGGGGATCGTTGGTCCATGGTTGATGTGAAAAAGCACTTGGATGATGCTCTTCCTCCCCACAATAGTACTACTTATCAAGATGACACTTGAGATTGACACAAATACTTAAAGTTTAGAAACCATGCTTTAAAAAAGCCAAGTATCTTATTTGTACATTATATTATATTGTACTTATAATTAAAAAATTTCATGAAGAGTTGTAATTATATAATGATACACATTGACAGTGGTGATTGTGTATTTAGATCAAGTGAGATTGAAATGTTATAATTACTTTCTATATTGTAGTTGTCATACTCTCATAATGTTAGAGATCCATAATTGGTGATGTAATATGAATTGTTGTCATGATTGCACATGAATATTTTTATGATTTCTAATAGACTCTCAGGATGTAGTTTATTTTGTATGTATTTATTTTAAAATAATTACGCATTTTTAGTTAGATCCTAGTGGAGATCTTACATGTGGTATCAGAGCTATGGCCCAAACTATAGGACTTAATGAGTCTAGTGACATTTTCATATCCTTTTGTTGATAGAAAGAAGGATGGTAAAAGTGAGAGTTTCTAGAGAGGGTCTTTCAAATGCTAGTGACAACAACCCTCCATTTGATCCTAGTCGATTTGCCACTAAGCAATCAAGGAAGATGGACTAAATTTTCATAGTCATGAATGAGATTAGAGATCAGATTACAGCTCAGGAGTAGGTGGTTCATGACTATGAAGGATAGGAACAATAGGAAGAACCTAAAGAGCATCTGACTAAAAAAGATAATCTACGAGATGTTAGAGCACATGTTGTGGAGTTGGCCAAGACATGAAGAAAGTGAAACCACCTAAGTTTGATGGAAAAATTTTGGGTGATGGCGCTGAGGCATGGTTGATATAAATAATGAAGTATTTCAAAATTCAAAACTACTCTAAGATCACCAAGGCATTTTGGGGAGCATACCTATTGGTTGGTGATGTAACTACATGATGGGCCAATAAAAAGTTGGAAATGAATAAGATTTTGACCAACACCACTTGAGATCAGTTTGTAGCTTTATTTAAATCACAGTGGCTTCCAAAGCTATATTTTGATTATAAACTCACATATTTTTAAAATCTAAACCACAATGATATATCAATGAACGAGTATTGGGAGTAGTTCACTAAACTACTGAAGTATGTACCTTAGTATCATGAAGATGAGCAATTCAAGATCAAAAAGTTTATTATGGGTTTGAGGCTCTAAATTGGTGGAGAGGTAGATGTTCATGGACCTTCTGCCATGGACTAGGTCTTCAAGAAGTCAGCCAAATAGGAGTAGAAGCTGAAGTCTCTTTTCCAAGCCAAAGATAATTACAAAAAGAGGTTTGAAAATCTCAAATCAACCTTCAATAAGAAGAATTGAAAATAGAGGATTGGAGACTCCAAGAAATAGTTTAAAAACTAGAATTATAAGTTGAACAATGGTTTAGGAAACATGAAACATGGCAATGAATCTAAAGATGGTTTCAAGGGAAACTAACAAAATGTTAGGAAAGGACCACCAAGAAGGTGTTTCATTTGTATAGAGGATCATTATGCTTGTGATTATCTGTAAGACAAGTCAAAGGGAAAGGACCCTAATCTTCTATCGGGTGGTTTCTAGCAACAATTTCATGTAGCAGTCTACAATCGACATATCGAATATCAGGTATTACTTATTGAGCTATTAGGTACTTTATTTGACTATCTAGTTTCCATATTGATAGATACAGGAGCCACTAAATGTTTTATAGCTCCTAGTATGCTTAAAGTTTACTAGAAGAGATGGTGTAATGGAAAATGCATGGTTAGTATAGTAAAAGAATGAAATAAAAGTCATGGTAGATAAGTGTTTAGTCGAAGTGAAGATTAGGTTACCCAAATTCACAACAGTTTTGAATTTGTATGTATCACCTCTAGTATCATATGATGTGATCTTAGGAGTCAATTGACTTACAAAACATAAAAGTCAAGGTTGATTGTTACTTGAAGAAGGTTTAGTGTTTTGATAATTTTTGGAATTATACATAAATTCAATGTGAAAAGAGAGAGTTGAAGTTTAGGCAAATTTTAGCTATAAAGCTTAAGAAAGCTTAGGGAAAGGGGTGTCAGGGATTTATTGTCAAGATAAATGAAATGGAGGAACTAAGGAACCATTTCTCAAAGATTACCCATTTCTTAGAGATTTTGATGATGTGTTTCTAGAAGAGTTATCGGGTTTGACTCCTTGACATGAGTTCAATATTTCTATCGATATCATACTTGGTTCAGAACCACAATCTAAGGCATCGTACATGATGACAACCATAGAGTTGGTTAAACTGAAGTTTCAACTTTAAGATTTATTGGCTAATGGGTTATTCAGGCCAAGTGTGTCAACATGGGGTGCACTGAATGTCTTTGACAAGAAGAAGGATGGTACCCTTCAATTATACATTGATTATAGAATGTTGAATAAGACAACCATAAAAAATAGGTATCAATTATCTCGTATAGATGATATATTGATCAAATGTGAGAAGTAAAAATATTGTATGAGATTTATCTTTGAGTGGGATACCATCAGTTGAAGATTCGGGATGAGGACATTTTGAAAATAGCATTCAAAACTTGGTAAGGGCACTATGAGTTTACAGTGTTACCATTTAGACTGATTAATGCTCTAGCAACATTTATGAATCTCATGAATAACATATTTAGAGATTACTTAGATCACTTTGTTCTAGTTTTTCTAGGTGACATTTTTATCTATTCAAAAAATGAAGAGGAGCACCTTTAGCATTTAGAACTTATTCTACAATGGTTGTGGAAGCATAAGCTATATGGTAAGTTATCTGAGTGTGCATTTTTATAGAAAAAGGTGCAGTGTTTGACACACATTATCTCTATAGATGATAACTCTATGGATTTAGGGAAGATTAAATAAAATATGGAATGGATAACACCGAAGAATGTGCATAAGGTTAGAAGCTTCATGGGGTTGGCATGATACTATAAAAAGTTCATTCCAAACATTTCTAAGATAGCTAACCTAATTACTTCCTTGCAATGGAAGAACCACAAGTTTGTTTGGTAAGAGAAGTGTGAACTAGCTTTGCAAGAGTTGAAGAAGAGGTTTACATCTATACCAGTGTTGAGAGTTCCAGATCCCAATGGTCATTTTTTAGTAGTCATATAAGCATCAAAGGATGAACTAGGTGGATTCCTTATGTAGGATGGAATAGTAGTGGCTTATGAGTCACAAAAGCGTAAGCCATATGAGATGAATTATTCCCCTCATGATTTGGAGCTTGCAATGATTATTCATGCTTTGAAAGTATGGTGGGATTATTTGTTAAAAAAACTTTTTAAACTCAAGATAGATAACTTATGACTCAAGTATATTTTCACCTAACTTAATTCGAATGTTCGTTAAAGGCGTTGGATTGAGTTTTTGTCTGACTATAATTTTGATATCAGTTACATCAATGGTAAAGATAATAGAGTAACCTATGCCCTAAGTCATATAAGGTGTATAACAACTATAGCTATTATTAGGAGTACCTTCAAAGATTGGGTGATTGATTTCTCTCCAAGAGATGGATTTTATGATTAAGTCAAAAAAAATTGTCAAAGAATGCTTAAAATCTTTGATACAAGGGATTCAATTTGGAGAGTGATGGTCTATTGTCTTACAATAGACAAATGTATGTATCACATCATGAGAATATGTGGATCATAGTGCTAAAGGAATTACACAATGCCCCTTAATCTGGACATCCAAGCATAACCAAGCTCATGACAGAGCTTATACCATTATATTTTTGGAAAGGAATCAAAAAAGATATAGAAGATTATGTGTCATGTTGTCTAAAGTGTCTACGAGTGAAAGCTGAGCATGTGCATTGGATTGGATTGTTATATCCACATGATACCCTGAAATAGAAATGGTAGTTGATCAGTATGGATTTTGTTTGAGGATTATCGATATTGTAGAATAGGCATGATATGATCTTAGTAGTTATTGACCAACTAACCAAGGTTGCTCACTTCATACCAGACAATTTGATAGATGATGCACCTACCCTTGCGAAGAGATTCGTAAATGAAGTGTATATGTTGCATAGTTTTTTAGAGAAGATCATTTTAGATCATGATCTAAAGATGATTTCAAAGTTTTGGATGACTTTGAATTCAATTTTGGGTATGCAACTTAATTTGAGTACAGCTTACCACCTAGAGACTAACGAACAAACTAAGAGAGTTAATCAGGTACTTGAAGATCTTCTCTGAGTGTATTGCATGAACCAATAATATAAGTGAGAAGATTATCTTATATTGGTTGAGTTTGCATATAATAACTCATATCAGTCAGCATCGAAGATGGCCCCATTTGAGGCACTTTACGAGAAAAGGTGTAGAACACCCATTAGTTGGAACATGTTAGAGGACATGGTAGTCTTTGGATTTGAGATGATATTAGAGATGGAAGAGCAAGTTAGAGTAATTAAGTGGAGATTTGTTGAGGCCAATGATAAACATAAGAGTTATGTAAATTTGAAAAGGATAAAAAGACACCTTATAGTTGATGATAAAACATTTTTTGAGTAAAACTATAGAAAAGTCTGATTGAATTTAAGAAGTTTGTAAAATTGTCACTAAGATATGTGGGACTCTTTGAGGTGTTATAAGTGGTCAATCATATTGTGTATAGGCTTACATTGCCACCATCCCTATCTCTTTTACATAATGTCTTCCATATTTCATATCTTAAAAAATATATAGATAATCATATGCATGTGTTAGATTGGAATGCTTTACAAGTTATGAATCTTGGGGTGGCCACAAAAAAACTAATCAAGGTAATTAACACATGAAAACTTCATTTGCATAATAGAGAGATGTCATAATATAAGGTCTAGTGGGACCAATACTCTAAGAATAGTGATATATGGAAGGACTATGATGAATTTTTAAAGAGATTTTCACACTTATTTGCTTGATTAGATAATATTATATTATGTTATTTCTAGTTGAATAATATTTTTATTTTCTAACATATATTTGAATAAGAGTCTTCTAAGATGATGACCAACTTGAGGGAGAAAGATGTTGCATCTCGATTCTTCGTTAAACAAACCATTTGACTATTCATAGATATTTATAGTGGACACATATGATATTGGTTTATATTTGTGACTAAGCTTGAGATTTATGTTATTATGGGATAGTATAATATTGCTTAGTTGAATGATGATACATGATTTCTTACTATGACTTAGTTAATGTATGTGGTTACATTTTAAGCATATTAATGTATTGTTTCAATTATATTATTACTTTATGTTTATCATGAGATATGATGTAATTACGTACGTGTTGTGAGGTGGACATAAGATAATTTGTCCTTTAAGTGTGCTAAAGAGAGAGCATCATCAGAGAAGGTGATATAGATGGAGACATCGAATGTTTAAAAAGCGCTGGTGAAACTCTACACATACACATAGTATTTAATCATGGTAGAAATGGATTTAATTGATTATGATGTGTTTGATACATATTTGGAGTGCTGTTTATATAGTTTTCTAGAGTAGGTAAAATATAGATGTAAATTCTTTTGCATGTTTAATATGTTTTGCTATTGATAATGGTAAGACCAACTTTAACAAAAGTAAATTTAAAATAGAGATTATTTATGAATTTTAGAAATTGTCATTTAAGTTGCTTAGGTATAATTAGATGCTAATTTGAATTAATTAAAAAATATGAAATTAGATATTTCATATTGAAATATAAAAAAGGGAATTATTTTGAAAAAAGAAAAAAACAATGAAATTAAAAAAATAATAATAATTAAAAATTTAGAAAAAAAAATTAAAGGTTTCAAATTTAGCAAAACTAAAAGAAAAAGAAAGCAAAAACAAAAATCTTACAAAAGGGAAACTACACTACTCCTATTAATGAAATGATTTTTCTAAAGGGAAGGCATGGCATGAAATTTGGGGAGTTGGAAAAGGGCTTAGAGTAACCAGAAAAGAGAAGAAGATAGCAATGGCACAGTATAAGAAGGAAAAGGTCAAAATTTTCTGCAAGAAAATTATAACAAGTAATATATTTTCAATTCTAATAATTAAAAAATAAGAAGAAAGGATTTAATAGTAAACAACTGTAGTGATTTCAAACCAGCTGGGAAGTTGGTCAGAAATTGTGTTATTGATAGACTGTTATCAATTAAAGTTTTTGAAAATTAATAAATTTTTAAAATGGTTTAGAAGTTATAGTAAACCAGTTATTTCAAAGAATTAAAATATATATATTTGTGAATAGAAGAGGGATCGATTTAGGGAGAAAAAGCAGAGATTTAAAAAAAAAAAATCTTTTGTGGCATCGAACTTATGCTTTTAATTCCTCTTGTACATATTATGGAAAACACTTTGTGCACTTCCAACTGTGTAAAAACAATGGCATCAGTTTCTTGGTAGTTTACTGAGATGTTTTAACATGTATAATTCGTAGCCCAGCATGTATAACTGAATAGAATCTATTGCCTTGCTTTTCTAGCCATATAAACTAATGGCATCACCCTATTTATATTTACCGTGAAAGTCATTTTTAGATCACAATATGTAATATACTTGGCATTGCCCCATATACCTAAACTTTCCATTGTATTTCACTACATAATATTGTGTCAGTAGAAGATAGAATAAACCATTCAATGTTCTTCCATAATGTTATCTTTTAGCTCAGTGGCAACAGTTTTTCCTCTATACATAAAACAAGATTGGTCCAATATTACTTCTGTTGTGTTGCATTGTTAAGACTTGGCTTATGATTTTAAAACTGTTTTAGACATCAAGCATTGGAAGTCATTATTAACCTAGATTGGTTGTTAGTTTTCTTCAAGAACAAAATTTACTATATGAGGTGTCGAGTTACCCTCTAATCCCTAACTTTTGTTGTGGTGATTCCAAATTCGGCAATTTAGGTAGGTCATACAATTGTTTGAGAAAATAAATTCCTTTGTCTAATCCAATGATTATCAATAGGGCGTCGGTCTATTTATTTTCCAGCCAAATATATATATATATATATATATATATATATATATATATATATATGAATGATGCTTAACTATATCTATATATATAAAATGATGCTTAACTATGAGCAAAAAATTATATAAGCAGAGTTATGTTAAAATAGCGACGCTGAATTCGTATTTGGTTAAGTATTTAATAATAAATGCATCACTGGGATTTTAGTCTTGAGATTTCAATAGCATCGTTGAAATTTAGTTATATGTTTTAATTCCATAGCTTAGCTACGGTTTCGCTGGGCATTGAAATATTTTTTAAGCTATGAATCGTTAGCTAAAAATGGAGAAACTATGTTGAGCTAATAAACTATATCATTGGCAATTATTATCATGTGGTATATAAACTTGTATATAGTTGATTAATATAAGTTAATATACCTCTTAGATGGTCATCGGTCAACGCCAAGAGAAGTTTTATAGAGGAAATATATAGTTATCTATTTTTTGTAACGGGACTCAGATAGGTTTTTTTAGTTTGATTTGTGTGGGGCACATAAATAAAATCTGGTTTTTAAACATAATTTTTTCTAATTTGGTAAAAATATTTTCACAATAGCTATAGTGAAATTAGTTTTGAAATTGTTCAGATATCCATAAGTCATGGGAAGTGGTAATACAGGACCAATCGAGATCTTAGCTCTTTGTGCGTAATTAACTGTAATGGTTCTATTTTCTAACTTGATTTGAATTATAGTTTTGGGATTGAGCCTCATTTTGTGGTTGTAGTGTGTAGTTCTCATCAAAATCTACAATTGAAATAATGGTGCAAACGAGGAAGTTGTCCTTGCATGCTTCAAATTGATTATCTAGCCATTTTGATGTGTGTGTGTGTCTTGCTTATTGATAGATAATATTATTCTTGAATTCAAATATGAAATCATATATAGAAACTTTAGTCATAACCAATTCACATCTTGATGACTCTTTTCCATCTTTTAACACATACTTAACAGAATTGTACTTCTTATAATCAACTAATTGCTTTCTAAATTCAGTGAGATATCTTCATGTAATCAACTTATCAAATTTGACAAATAACCACAACTATTACATGTTCCATCTTAATATTGTTTAGTAAAAAAAATTGTCCCTCAGGTTTTTGATAGAAAAGACCTTGGATTAATTCTCTTGATGTATTAGATAGGGAAGACACCATACATTCTTGCAAAATCTTGTTAGTATGTAAAGTACAACATATATGATGAAAAACATCAAAATACGTAGCAAATTCAACATGTTTTTTACACCAATATCGGGTGCATGCTTGGTTGATTTTAACATAGAAAGACTTACACATCTCAAATGATCTTTGGCTAATTATCAATTGGCCATTAAAGTTTTCAATAATTTTTTTATAAATTTTTTTTTGCATCATGTCTAAAAAATGTTTTGCATGTGGCTCACAAATTTTTGAGGTTTTTCTTCTTTTAAAAACATCTTTTACATTAGAAGAGATCCTTGTGTTATCGTGCTAAAAAATTTCAGTCAATTGTTTTATTCCTTCAAATAATACCTTATCTTTTCGTGGAAGTCTACCACTAAATACCCAACAATCTATGAGTGAAAGGTCATCAAGCCTTATTTTTTTTACGACATTTATTAGAGTTTTTCTATATAAATTCAATGATTTATTTGTTTCAGTAATAATTTGAGCTTTAGATGTTGACTTACTCACTGTAGATTCCATTATTACTCATCTTGCCACTATCTTTAATCTGAATTCTATTGTCTATTGCCTTAAATACATTAAATAGATTCTTTACTATTATACTATTTTTTCCCTCCATGTTTAATGTTCTTAACCCTAAATTATGCATCATAGGGTGTATTTTTTATATTTTTATTAATTAAACAAATAGTTGACATCATTCTGTATGGATTTTATTCTTAAATGCATAGTTCCATACATGTTGAGCATGATGTTGAACTAATATTTTTGATATTTTACCTTCCATAGGTTCTATTATTTTTTCATCTATTTCAATGAAATATTTTGTTCTTATTATCCTTGGAGGTGTGGGTGGAGGAGCTATATTTTGTATTAACTTGGGTGGTGTTAATATTTCAACCATAGTAGGGATAGTAGAGGGTCGAATATCTACATTAGACCCTATCGGCAACTTAAATTCCTCTTCATTAGGAGACACATGAGTTGGGGTCATTTCTTGATGTTGATTATCTTCATACTCAAAAATTTCATTATGAGTGGATGTTTCATTATATTGTGTTTGTCCATGTGTTTCATCATTCATTACAAATTCATTACTTACATGCACTAAATTTTGAATTTCATCTTGCAACAAAGATTGATCTGTTCTCTTATCTCATTTGAAGACATATGTAAACTAAATTCTCTAGAATTGGGCACATTATTTTCATTTGAAATACTATCTGGTGTAGAAGAATAACCTTCACCTTGCCTAAAAAGCCCTTATGGATGCTCTTCTATCTTCTTGTTTTTTTCTTTCTTTTTCTCTTTTCTCTCCAATTGTTTCATTTGTTAGCTCTTTTATTGGTCTTTTATGACGCCTTCTTAACCCCATTATTTATCTTTACCAAAATAAGATAATTGTAAATATAAAATTGAAGAATTTGTAGTGATTCAAACAAAATAAATGAATAATTCACTAAATTCGCGTAGTTGAAGCAAAAAAATCAGTTTGTAATTTGACCAAAAAAAATAAACGAGTAATTTTCATGAGAAAGGTAAGAGAAATTCATGAATTACAAAGGGTGTGCATGCTTTCAAAAGCACACATGCCCTTTGGGATCTACTTGGGTGTGCAAAAGGCATACACCCTTCTTATATTTAATTTTTTTTCCAAAATTCTCTCTAATTTTTATTTTATTTTAGGCCTAGGGGGTCTTGAACCTAGCCAAACTCTATCATGGACCAACTAAACGGATTTTTAAGAAATTTAAGATTTTTTTTTCTTTTTAATGACACGTCTAATCAGGGAGATTTTATTATTTAAAAAAAAATTATATGGATTTGTAGAGGGGAAAGTGTAATTTTAGACTATATATTTTTTTTTAATGTTAGAATATTATTTATAATTATTAATTGATTTCTACATAACATACCTTTTTATATTCTATATATATATCATCACAAATTCGCTAAGAAATTTTTGAATATTAATCTAACACTTATAAAATTTATAGCTCAATAATCTACACATTGTCATTTATGTCTTAAAAAAATGATTTTCATGAAGTTAAGGTCAGAAAATTGTGTTCGTGCACTTGCAGTTTTAATTTTTTAGCTATTTTGACTTGTAAAATTATTTAAAAATTATATATTTAATAAAAAAATTAATAATTTTTTTCAACAATATTCAATATTTCAACTATCCATATATGAAATTTCATACAAAAATTCAATCGTTTAGTAAAAAAAGAGTGTGTTTGTACACATGTAATATCCTTATCTTTTTACAAAAAATGAGTAACCTATTGTCATAAATGCATCTATTTTTCATATTTTTATCATATGACTATTATAAAAATTAGATATTTAGAAACTACATTCAAAATATTATAATTCATGTTTTGATGTCATTGTCAAATTATTTTTTGAAGTGTCTCTAACATTCTCTCCAAGTTAAACTATTAAAATTTTGAAAAAAAATTATCACTTTAAACTCCCCTTTTATCCCCCATTATTTTGAATCTACTCTTTGCTCTTAACACTCTTCTATCTCTCTCAAATAGCCTATTAGGTCTCTTCATGAAACTATCCCTCTTCTTGGCAGAATTAGGTCATATGGCCCTGCTCATCATCTGTAGAATCAATGTTATAACTTCATGACATATTCATCTCACCTCTTTTATGGTCTTCAAACCCTTTACCTAGTTTCCAAACTTCTATTTCATTCACTTATTCCCTCTATATTATAAGTAGTTAAATTAGACCTTTTAGACCTTCTTCTTATACATGACTCTTGATCTCATATATATTGGTCAACCATAAACATATACATACTTGGATCACCCTTAGAATATATAAAAAAACATATTTCACAAGTGAATCAACAACTACATATGTCGGTCACCACTCATAAGGACAAAAACCACCATTAGGCCTAATAGAGACCTAAAAAAATTAGGCCTTCTCAAAGCCCATATATCACCTTGGACAGCTTGGAACATCTTGAGCCTCCAAAAATAGATAAAAAACTTAAGACACACTTCAATTAGACCCCTAATAAGCTCACCTTAGGTCCCCAACATCATTTATCCCATTTCACTCTTTGAACCACACCACTAGGCCTACTTACAATTAGACCTTCTCACTGCCAGAAAATCTATTTTGAATGTCTAAAGCATATAATAATTTTTTTAACATAACCATATCAAAAACTCACATGTATATAACCTCCATGAACACATGGTCATCATTATGTCCATTATAATTCATCATTTAGAGCAAAAGACCTCAAATTGACCACTTTCATATGTTCACTTAGAATTGCAAACATGCTTCAAAACCTAGTCAAGAACTTTTGAATTTTCACACCTTCATAAGAGTTTATCATGAAGAAAAATAAATTAAAATGAGATTATATATATATATAACAACTTCATGTGTATTTAATTCTTCAAATCTAGGCATAATGACTCAGGAATATCAATCTTACTAACACACACACACACACACACATAACAACTTAATATGTATTTAATTCTTCAAATCTAGGCATAATGACTCAGGAATATCAATCTTACTAACATACAAAAAACTCCCTAAATGCTCCAAAACATAGTCAAGAAAATAATGAGTTAGAACACTTATGTGAATACTTTTATGAACTTTAAATTGGTTTATATTATCTCAAAACATCATTATAACATATTAAAATAAATATATTATAAGTTCCAATATTAATATTGGTCTTAAAGACCAATCTCATGTCTTCACCCTACATAGACCTCACTATGTTAGATATGTCACTTTGAGAGAAAAGTTATGCTTGCATATAAGCATCTCCAAATATTAATTCAAGGGGAATATGTGATACATGTATTTAATAACAAACCTATGCAATTTTATCCATATCTAATTCACCACAACACATCCTTAATCTCATTCCCACTTATGCCTGTTTTTCTCACTATTTTCCTCACTAGGTCTTTTTAATGATAGGCCAAATTCCATGAATGGTTTAGAATTTTTAAAGTTTATAACCTGATAAAAATTTACATAGAAATAAACTAAAATTATCCCACATCATCCTACAATAATTCTCATGCTTTGATTTGGTCAATCTTGTTTGCTACATCAAAAATCTGAGAAACAAGGGGTTTCTTGTAGCTTCCACTTACTCTTCTGACATACCAATGCCACCTAAAGGTATCTATTAGAGTCCTCTACATGTTAAAATCACCAAAATAGGTCACATAAATCATTATGAGCCATTTCCAATAATATCTTCCATATCGGGTCATGGTTAGGGTTTTAGAGAGGGTTAAGACTACCTTATAGTCTTAACGATCATTCATATAGCTTGGGCTGCTTGGAAACTTGACATAGGATCATTCCATAACTTCCATAAACTTATTATGATTTCATGCAAAGGTTTCATGTGCCAATAGACATAAGAAAATCCTTCTTGGGTCTACAATACCTCATTATATGCACACAAAAAACCTCAAAACTAAATTTCATGTTTTCTCCTTCAGAATTTGACATTAGACTTAATAAACACACTTGAAACAACCTCTAAAAGCTATAACAATGTTATCATGAGCTCTGACACCTTGGAAACTAAACTTGACCCCTCATTAGGCCACATTAGGTCTTTTTGCACATTAGGCCTTAAATTACCAGTCACACTTAGATCTTGAACACATATTAAAACCTATTGCATTACTATTAATACCTCATGTTCATCTCATAAAAACTCATACCATGATCACACACTACCAATATTATTCTTATAAGCCTTAGACTTCTCACCTCAACATGCTACCAAGCCTATGCCTTCTCACTAGGTCTCTCAAGTACATGGCTCATGAACACAACCTCAAGAACAACAAAAACAACTCAGAATGACATCAATGACACTTTCATTACATCAATGACAAATCCATGCATACCTTGAAACACATTCTCAACAATCTACCCCTTTGTGATTGATGGCAACGATTCATTGATGAAAATTGTTCAAATAAGCTTATCTCACTAGGATACATCTCCCCCATACAGATCAATCTCCCCCTTTGAAATTAATGACAAATCACTACCTGAGAAAAAAATCAATAAACAAGATAAAAGATGATATAAACAAGCTCCCCCTATCTCACTACATACCTTAGACATCTCATGACAAACTGATATGAGGCCCCCTTTGACCTCACAACTTATGCACTTCTTTCCTACTCTTGGAACTAAAGCACCTTCTTATTAGCTCCCCTTAATAACTTTACTTGCTTAGTGATTTCTAGAATTAGGAATAACACCCAATTCTTACCTCAAATGTTCAAAAGTGACCTTTGGAAGAGGCTTAGTCAAGATATATACAATTTGATCCTTGGTAGACACATATTCAAGCTTAATACTTTGTTCACTTACCTATTCTCCTAAGAAATAATGTTCCATAGGAAAGTGCTTAGTATTTGAATGTATCACATGATCCTTTGAAACACTTATGGTACTAGTATTATCATAAAAAAAATAGGACTAGGACCATCAAACTCTACTTTGTAGTCTTTTAAGGTTTGGTTCATCCACAACACCTAAGTGCAACATGAAGCTGCTACAATGTACTCAGCCTCACAAGTAGATAAAGCCACTGATTATTACTTCTTTCTTATCCATGAGACTAGACACTCACCTAAGAAGAAGGCTCCTCCACTAGCACTTTTTATATCTAGACTCCCATCCCAATCTGCATCTATATAGGATACGAGATCAAACTTCTTATCCTTGGGTACCACAATCCATACTCCATAGTTACCTTAAGATACCTAAGTATTCTCTTGAATACTTGTAGATAAATTTCCTTAGGATCTACTTGAAACCTTCCCAAAAGACCTACTACTTGCATGATGTCAGGGCTAGAGGTAGTAGTATACAATAAACTCTGAATCATTGGTCTATATTTTGTCTAATTAACTATTGAAGATTCATCTTCCTTGATTAACTTACATTCTATAACTATATGTTTACTGATAGCCTTGCAATCTTCCATTTCAAACTTATTTAACATTTATTTTATATACTTGGAATCTAAAATGAACATAGCTTTTTCAAATTTACTAATTTGAAGTAAAAAAAAGGATAGTTCTCCAAGCATAAACATTTCAAATTCTGACTTCCTCAGCTCTGGAAATCCCTTGGTCATGTTCTCACTATTTTCACCAAAGATGATATCATCCACATAGACCACCACTATCAACTGATGGCCATTTTTAGTTTTGATATACATGTTACTTTCTACAACTCCTTTCTTGAAAACTTGGTCTAAAATATACTTGTCTAGTTTAGCATACCAAGATCTAAGGGCTTATTTTATACCATAGAGAGATTTATTAAACATGTAGACATAGTCCTTGTTATTAGTTAATAGGAAACCTTCAGGTTGATCAATGTACACTTCTTCATCCAAGTTTCCATTTAGTAAAGCTGACTTGACATCCATCTGATATTTATTGAAGCCTTTGAAACCTATATAGGCAATAAACATCCTAATAGCCTTTAACCTTACTACTAGATCAAAGGTTTCCTCAAATTCCACTCTTATACTTGATCATACCCCTTGCATACAAGACTATCCTTGTTTTTGGTGACTTCTCCATTCTCATTCAACTTATTTCTCAACACCCATTTTATACCAATAACATTTTTGTCTTTAGTCCTAGGTACTCATACTCAAATCTCATTCTTCTCAATTTGATTTAAATCTTCATTCATGGCATCTATCCAAAACCTATCTTCACTTGATTTTACATATATTTTATGTTCAAATTTAGACAATAAGGCAATATTTTCTTGATTAACATTACTCACCATTCTCCTTCTTATTTGTATGCCTACAATTTTATTGCTAATGATTTGAGATTCAGGATGATCCTTTTGTATCTACTTAGAAGGACCTTTTGTGCCCTTTATCTCCTCAATTTATTCTTCATCCTCATCTATCTCTATTGCTCCTTTATCATTCTTTGATTGATAATATGATTTCTCTGTATCATCAATCTTCACATCTATGCTCTCTGCTAACTTTTACAACCTCTTTTTATAGCATTTGTAAGCAAAACTAACTGATGAATAGCTTAATAAAATAACTTCATCAGACCTTGAGTCAAACTTTCCTAAGTCCTCCTAATCTCTCTTGATATAACCCTTACTTCCAAATACTTTGAAATATTCAACACTAGCAGGTTTGCCATTCCATAATCAATATGGAGTCTTATCACCATTAATTCTACTATGTGATCTGTTCAAAGTTTAAACTGTAATACCCACAACTTCTCTCTAGTATCCATCAAACAACTTTGACTCATTAAACATGGTCCTTGCCATTTATTGAATAGTTATATTCTTTCTTTCAACCACCCCATTTTATTGAGGTGTTCTAGCAGTTAAGAATTATCTTTTTATTCCATTTACCTCACAAAACTCATCAAACTCATTTGACAAAAATTATCCTCCTTTGTCAAACATAAGACATTTGATCTTCACATTCATCTCATTTTCAACCAAAGCCTTGAAAGTTTTGAACTTAACTAGAGTTTTTGAATTCTCTTTAAAGAATGCCACCCAAGTCATTCTTGTGAAGTCATCTATAAGTAACATGAAGTAGTTGTCACCTTAGATTCTTTGAATCTTTGTATGACCACATATATTGATATGAATTATCTATAAAATTCTTTTAGTAGATCATTCTTTAGACTTAAATATCCTCTTAATCTACTTACCATGTTGACATGCCTTGTAAAGAACATCTGTAGGTTTGGAAATTTTGTGCATGTTTTACATGGATCCCTTGGAGTTTGACTTGACCATATTTTCAAAGTTAAGATGACCTAACCTGCTATGACATAGCCAAATTTCATCTACCTTTCTCACAAATCACTTCTCTTTTGTGATCTCATTCAATACATATAGATTGTTCTCAATTTTCTTGGCTTTGGTAATCGACCTCCTTGATTTTTCTCTTCTTATCTCACATCCTTTATCATGAAAATTTAGGGTATGTCCTTGGTGTAAATTTGACTTACACTCAACAGGTTATGTTTTAAGCCATCTACATACAAAACATTTTATGTCTTGGTCTTCCCATTGTCCAAGCTCAGGGCACCTTTGGCAACTATATTAGTAGATGTGTTATCTCCAAATCTCACTGATCCTATGACATTTTTATTCAAAGTGATGAATTTTATCTTATCTACTGTCATGTGACTTGAACAACTACTATCTATGTACCAGTTCAAATATTCATTCTGAGTATTAAAGATAATTTGAACTATCATAGATTCTTCCCCTCTAGATTCTTGTTTCTCCTTCATCTTACCCATATGGTTTGATTTCTTGATCCATTATTTAGTATCATGAATATATATCTTCTTAAATTTAATGGTATTTCTCATAGGTCATATCTTAAAATCTCTTGCAATATGTCTTCTTTGGTTGCAGTTATAACACATGATTCTACTTTTCCATCTGTAGTCAACAACTCTATGTCTAAATTAACCACAAGAGAAAAAATAACCATTGAAAGAATCCACATACTTTGAATATATAACCTCATTTATGTTTTTATGATCATTGGATGATACACTATTGCTTTTGATATCCTTTGATGGAACAAAACCCTTTTTGGAATGTTGATGATTGACTTCAAACTTGACTACTTCTACATAGGTCTTTATTCTTATAGCATTATCACTCCTCGATAGATCATTGAATTTTGGAAACTGACTCTCCTTGAACTCCTTTTAGTCCTTTTTGAAGCCAAGACCTATCTTATCATGATAGGATCTTTGACTATTCAACATATTGTTAAACATTCTAGTACTCTCCTCAATTTTGTTTATGTCTTCATCTTGATTGCATCTTTCTCTACTTGTGATTATAAAGACTTTAATTTTATTCTAAGCTGGGTGTATTATTCCATGTGATTCTTTTCTTTTGAACAACATTTACAATATGTTTCAATATCTGTGGATAGATCTTCATTGCAATCATAATAAACACTTTTATTATCACAATCCATACTTGTGCTCTAAAGATCTCCCTTAGATTTTTAGTTTAGGACAAGGAACCTTGATATAATACTAATTGTTAGAATCACAAACACGAAGGGAGGGGGTGAATTAGTGTACAAAATTTTATTTCAATTCCACTTTTCATTAATTAATCATTCAAACTAATATAGAGATATAACAATGCATAATCAACCATTCATATAAGCATGAAGTATGAACATAACACAAGAACACAATAGCTACGTGGGAAAACCTCATGGGGAATAGATATTTATAGTGGACACATATGATATTGGTTTATATTTCTGACTAAGCTTGACATTTATGTTATTATGTGATAGTATAATGTTGTTTAGTTAAATAATAATACATGATTTCTTACTATGACTTGGTTAATGTATGTGGTTACATTTTAAGCATATTAATGTATTGTTTCAGTTATATTATTGCTTTATATTTATCATGAGATATGATGTGATTACTTACATATTGTGAGGTGGATGTAAGAGAATTCATCTCTCAAGCATGCCAAAGGTAAAGAATCATCGGAGAGGGTGATGTAGATGGAGACATCGAATGTTTACAGAGCGCTGGTGAAACCCTACACATACACATAGTATTTAATCATGGTAGAAATAGATTTAATTGCTTATGATGTGTTTGATACATGTTTGGAGTGTTGTTTCTGTGATTTCCTAGAGTAGGTAAAATATAGACGTAAATTCTTTTGCGTGTTTAGTATGTTTTGCTATTGATAATGGTAAGAGCAACTTTAACAAAGGTAAATTTAAAATAGAGATTATTTATGAATTTTGAAAATTATCATTTAAATTAGATGCTACTTTGAATAATTAAATGCTAATTTGAATTAATTAAAAAATATGAAATTGAACATTTCGTATTGAAATATCAAAAAGGGAATTATTTTGAAAAAATGAAAAAAACAATGAAATTGAAAAAATTAAAAATTAAAAATTTAGAAAAAAAAAATTAGTGGTTTTAAATCTAGTAAAAACTAAAAAAAAAAAAGAAAACAAAAACAAAAATCTTACAAAAGGGAAAGCTACGCTACTCCTATTAATGAAAGGATTTTTCTAAAGGGAAGGCATGGTATGAAATTTGGGGAGGTAGAAAAGGGCGTAGAGTAACCAGAAAAGAGAAGAAGATAGCAATGGCAGAGTGTAAAAAGGAAAAGGTCAAAATTTTCGGCAAGAAAATTATAACAAGTAATATATTTTCAATTCTAATAATTAAAAAATAAGAAGAAGAAAGGATTTAATAGTAAACAATTGTAGTGATTTTAAACCAGCTGGGAAGTTGGTCAGAAATTGTGTTATTAATAAACTATTATCAATTAGAGTTTTTGAAAATTAATAAATTTTTAAAATGGTTTACAAGTTATAGTAAACCAGTTATTTCAAAGAATTAAAAAATATATATTTGTGAATAGAAGAGGGATCGATTTAGGGAGAAAAAGCAGAGATTTAAAAAAAAAAATCTTTTGTGGCATCGAACTTATGCTTTTAATTCCTCTTGTACATATTATGGAAAACACTTTGTGCACTTCCAACTGTGTAAAAACAATGGCATCAGTTTCTTGGTAGTTTACTGAGATGTTTTAACATGTATAATTCGTAGCCCAGCATGTATAACTGAATAGAATCTATTGCCTTGCTTTTCTAGCCATATAAACTAATGGCATCACCCTATTTATATTTACCGTGAAAGTCATTTTTAGATCACAATATGTAATATACTTGGCATTGCCCCATATACCTAAACTTTCCATTGTATTTCACTACATAATATTGTGTCAGTAGAAGATAGAATAAACCATTCAATGTTCTTCCATAATGTTATCTTTTAGCTCAGTGGCAACAGTTTTTCCTCTATACATAAAACAAGATTGGTCCAATATTACTTCTGTTGTGTTGCATTGTTAAGACTTGGCTTATGATTTTAAAACTGTTTTAGACATCAAGCATTGGAAGTCATTATTAACCTAGATTGGTTGTTAGTTTTCTTCAAGAACAAAATTTACTATATGAGGTGTCGAGTTACCCTCTAATCCCTAACTTTTGTTGTGGTGATTCCAAATTCGGCAATTTAGGTAGGTCATACAATTGTTTGAGAATATAAATTCCTTTGTCTAATCCAATGATTATCAATAGGGCGTCGGTCTATTTATTTTCCAGCCAAATATATATATATATGATGCTTAACTATATAACTATATATATATATATATATATATATATATATATAAATATATATATAAAATGATGCTTAACTATGAGCAAAAAATTATATAAGCAGAGTTATGTTAAAATAGCGACGCTGAATTCGTATTTGGTTAAGTATTTAATAATAAATGCATCACTGGGATTTTAGTCTTGAGATTTCAATAGCATCGTTGAAATTTAGTTATATGTTTTAATTCCATAGCTTAGCTACGGTTTCGCTGGGCATTGAAATATTTTTTAAGCTATGAATCGTTAGCTAAAAATGGAGAAACTATGTTGAGCTAATAAACTATATCATTGGCAATTATTATCATGTGGTATATAAACTTGTATATAGTTGATTAATATAAGTTAATATACCTCTTAGATGGTCATCGGTCAACGCCAAGAGAAGTTTTATAGAGGAAATATATAGTTATCTATTTTTTGTAACGGGACTCAGATAGGTTTTTTTAGTTTGATTTGTGTGGGGCACATAAATAAAATCTGGTTTTTAAACATAATTTTTTCTAATTTGGTAAAAATATTTTCACAATAGCTATAGTGAAATTAGTTTTGAAATTGTTCAGATATCCATAAGTCATGGGAAGTGGTAATACAGGACCAATCGAGATCTTAGCTCTTTGTGCGTAATTAACTGTAATGGTTCTATTTTCTAACTTGATTTGAATTATAGTTTTGGGATTGAGCCTCATTTTGTGGTTGTAGTGTGTAGTTCTCATCAAAATCTACAATTGAAATAATGGTGCAAACGAGGAAGTTGTCTTTGCATGCTTCAAATTGATTATCTAGCCATTTTGATGTGTGTGTGTGTCTTGCTTATTGATAGATAATATTATTCTTGAATTCAAATATGAAATCATATATAGAAACTTTAGTCATAACCAATTCACATCTTGATGACTCTTTTCCATCGTTTAACACATACTTAACAGAATTGTACTTCTTATAATCAACTAATTGCTTTCTAAATTCAGTGAGATATCTTCATGTAATCAACTTATCAAATTTGACAAATAACCACAACTATTACATGTTCCATCTTAATATTGTTTAGTAAAAAAAATTGTCCCTCAGGTTTTTGATAGAAAAGACCTTGGATTAATTCTCTTGATGTATTAGATAGGGAAGACACCATACATTCTTGCAAAATCTTGTTAGTATGTAAAGTACAACATATATGATGAAAAACATCAAAATACGTAGCAAATTCAACATGTTTTTTACACCAATATCGGGTGCATGCTTGGTTGATTTTAACATAGAAAGACTTACACATCTCAAATGATCTTTGGCTAATTATCAATTGGCCATTAAAGTTTTCAATAATTTTTTTATAAAATTTTGTTTGCATCATGTCTAAAAAATGTTTTGCATGTGGCTCACAAATTTTTGAGGTTTTTCTTCTTTTAAAAACATCTTTTACATTAGAAGAGATCCTTGTGTTATCGTGCTAAAAAATTTCAGTCAATTGTTTTATTCCTTCAAATAATACCTTATCTTTTCGTGGAAGTCTACCACTAAATACCCAACAATCTATGAGTGAAAGGTCATCAAGCCTTATTTTTTTTTACGACATTTATTAGAGTTTTTCTATTTAAATTCAATGATTTATTTGTTTCAGTAATAATTTGAGCTTTAGATGTTGACTTACTCACTGTAGATTCCATTATTACTCATCTTGCCACTATCTTTAATCTGAATTCTATTGTCTATTGCCTTAAATACATTAAATAGATTCTTTACTATTATACTATTTTTTCCCTCCATGTTTAATGTTCTTAACCCTAAATTATGCATCATAGGGTGTATTTTTTATATTTTTATTAATTAAACAAATAGTTGACATCATTCTGTACGGATTTTATTCTTAAATGCATAGTTCCATACATGTTGAGCATGATGTTGAACTAATATTTTTGATATTTTACCTTCCATAGGTTCTATTATTTTTTCATCTATTTCAATGAAATATTTTGTTCTTATTATCCTTGGAGGTGTGGGTGGAGGAGCTATATTTTGTATTAACTTGGGTGGTGTTAATATTTCAACCATAGTAGGGATAGTAGAGGGTCGAATATCTACATTAGACCCTATCGGCAAGTTAAATTTCTCTTCATTAGGAGACACATGAGATGGGGTCATTTCTTGATGTTGATTATCTTCATACTCAAAAATTTCATTATGAGTGGATGTTTCATTATATTGTGTTTGTCCATATGTTTCATCATTCATTACTTACATGCACCAAATTTTGAATTTCATCTTGCAACAAAGATTGATCTGTTCTCTTATCTCATTTGAAGACATATGTAAACTAAATTCTCTAGAATTGGGCACATTATTTTCATTTGAAATACTATCTGGTGTAGAAGAATAACCTTCACCTTGCCTAAAAAGCCCTTATGGATGCTCTCCTATCTTCTTGTTTTTTTCTTTCTTTTTCTCTTTTCTCTTCAATTGTTTCATTTGTTAGCTCTTTTATTGGTCTTTTATGACTTCTTAACCCCATTATTTATCTTTACCAAAATAAGATAATTGTAAATATAAAATTGAAGAATTTGTAGTGATTCAAACAAAATAAATGAATAATTCACTGAATTCGCGTAGTTGAAGCAAAAAAATCAGTTTGTAATTTGACCAAAAAAAAAATAAACGAGTAATTTTCATGAGAAAGGTAAGAGAAATTCATGAATTACAAAGGGCTTGCATGCTTTCAAAAGCACACATGCCCTTTGGGATCTACTTGGGTGTGCAAAAGGCGTACACCCTTTTTATATTTAATTTTTTTTCCCACTTTTTCTCCAATTTTTTTTTGATTTTAGGCCTAGGGGGTCTTGAACCTAGCCAAACTCTATCATGGACCAACTAAACGGATTTATAAGAAATTTAAGATTTTTTTTTCTTTTTAATGACACGTCTAATCAGGGAGATTTTATTATTTAAAAAAAAATTATATGGATTTGTAGAGGGGAAAGTGTAATTTTAGACTATATAATTTTTTTTAATGTTAGAATATTATTTATAATTATTAATTGATTTCTACATAACATACATTTTTATAGTCTATATATATATATATATATATATATATATATATATATATATATATATATATATATATATATCATCACAAATTTGCTAATAACTTTTTGAATATTAATCTAACACTTATAAAATTTATAGCTGAACAATCTACACATTGTCATTTATGTTTTAAAAAAATGATTTTCACGAAGTTAAGGTCAAAAAATTGTGTTCGTACACTTGCAGTTTTAATTTTTCAGCTATTTTGACTTGTAAAATTATTTAAAAATTATATATTTAATAAAAAAATTAATAATTTTTTTTAACAATATTCAATATTTCAACTATCCATATATGAAATTTCATACAAAAATTCAATCGTTTACTAAAAAAAGAGTGTGTTTGTACACATGTAATGTCCTTATCTTTTTACAAAAAATGAGTAACCTATTGTCATAAATGCATCTATTTTTCATATTTTTATCATATGACTATTATAAAAATTAGATATTTAGAAACTACACTCAAAATACTATAATTCATGTTTTGATGTCATTGTCAAATTATTTTTTGAAGTGTCTCTAACATTCTCTCCAAGTTAAACTATTAAAATTTTTAAAAAAAATTATCACTTTAAACTCCCCTTTTATCCCCCATTATTTTGAATCTACTCTTTGCTCTTAACACTCTTCTATCTCTCTCAAATAGCCTATTAGGTCTCTTCATGAAACTATCCCTCTTCTTGGCAGAATTAGGTCATATGGCCCTGCTCATCATCTGTAGAATCAATGTTATAACTTCATGACATATTCATCTCACCTCTTTTATGGTCTTCAAACCCTTTACCTAGTTTCCAAACTTCTATTTCATTCACTTATTCCCTCTATATTATAAGTAGTTAAATTAGACCTTTTAGACCTTCTTCTTATACATGACTCTTGATCTCATATATATTGGTCAACCATAAACATATACATACTTGGATCACCCTTAGAATATATAAAAAAACATATTTCACAAGTGAATCAACAACTACATATGTCGGTCACCACTCATAAGGACAAAAACCACCATTAGGCCTAATAGAGACCTAAAAAAATTAGGCCTTCTCAAAGCCCATATATCACCTTGGACAGCTTGGAACATCTTGAGCCTCCAAAAATAGATAAAAAACTTAAGACACACTTCAATTAGACCCCTAATAAGCTCACCTTAGGTCCCCAACATCATTTATCCCATTTCACTCTTTGAACCACACCACTAGGCCTACTTACAATTAGACCTTCTCACTGCCAGAAAATCTATTTTGAATGTCTAAAGCATATAATAATTTTTTTAACATAACCATATCAAAAACTCACATGTATATAACCTCCATGAACACATGGTCATCATTATGTCCATTATAATTCATCATTTAGAGCAAAAGACCTCAAATTGACCACTTTCATATGTTCACTTAGAATTGCAAACATGCTTCAAAACCTAGTCAAGAACTTTTGAATTTTCACACCTTCATAAGAGTTTATCATGAAGAAAAATAAATTAAAATGAGATTATATATATATATAACAACTTCATGTGTATTTAATTCTTCAAATCTAGGCATAATGACTCAGGAATATCAATCTTACTAACACACACACACACACACACACACATAACAACTTAATATGTATTTAATTCTTCAAATCTAGGCATAATGACTCAGGAATATCAATCTTACTAACATACAAAAAACTCCCTAAATGCTCCAAAACATAGTCAAGAAAATAATGAGTTAGAACACTTATGTGAATACTTTTATGAACTTTAAATTGGTTTATATTATCTCAAAACATCATTATAACATATTAAAATAAATATATTATAAGTTCCAATATTAATATTGGTCTTAAAGACCAATCTCATGTCTTCACCCTACATAGACCTCACTATGTTAGATATGTCACTTTGAGAGAAAAGTTATGCTTGCATATAAGCATCTCCAAATATTAATTCAAGGGGAATATGTGATACATGTATTTAATAACAAACCTATGCAATTTTATCCATATCTAATTCACCACAACACATCCTTAATCTCATTCCCACTTATGCCTGTTTTTCTCACTATTTTCCTCACTAGGTCTTTTTAATGATAGGCCAAATTCCATGAATGGTTTAGAATTTTTGAAGTTTATAACCTGATAAAAATTTACATAGAAATAAACTAAAATTATCCCACATCATCCTACAATCATTCTCATGCTTTGATTTGGTCAATCTTGTTTGCTACATCAAAAATCTGAGAAACAAGGGGTTTCTTGTAGCTTCCACTTACTCTTCTGACATACCAATGCCACCTAAAGGTATCTATTAGAGTCCTCTACATGTTAAAATCACCAAAATAGGTCACATAAATCATTATGAGCCATTTCCAATAATATCTTCCATATCGGGTCATGGTTAGGGTTTTAGAGAGGGTTAAGACTACCTTATAGTCTTAACGATCATTCATATAGCTTGGGCTGCTTGGAAACTTGACATAGGATCATTCCATAACTTCCATAAACTTATTATGATTTCATGCAAAGGTTTCATGTGCCAATAGACATAAGAAAATCCTTCTTGGGTCTACAATACCTCATTATATGCACACAAAAAACCTCAAAACTAAATTTCATGTTTTCTCCTTCAGAATTTGACATTAGACTTAATAAACACACTTGAAACAACCTCTAAAAGCTATAACAATGTTATCATGAGCTCTGACACCTTTGAAACTAAACTTGACCCCTCATTAGGCCACATTAGGTCTTTTTGCACATTAGGCCTTAAATTACCAGTCACACTTAGATCTTGAACACATATTAAAACCTATTGCATTACTATTAATACCTCATGTTCATCTCATAAAAACTCATACCATGATCACACACTACCAATATTATTCTTATAAGCCTTAGACTTCTCACCTCAACATGCTACCAAGCCTATGCCTTCTCACTAGGTCTCTCAAGTACATGGCTCATGAACACAACCTCAAGAACAACAAAAACAACTCAGAATGACATCAATGACACTTTCATTACATCAATGACAAATCCATGCATACCTTGAAACACATTCTCAACAATCTACCCCTTTGTGATTAATGGCAACGATTCATTGATGAAAATTGTTCAAATAAGCTTATCTCACTAGGATACATCTCCCCCATACAGATCAATCTCCCCCTTTGAAATTAATGAAAAATCACTACCTGAGAAAAAAATCAATAAACAAGATAAAAGATGATATAAACAAGCTCCCCCTATCTCACTACATACCTTAGACATCTCATGACAAACTGATATGAGGTCCCCTTTGACCTCACAACTTATGCACTTCTTTCCTACTCTTGGAACTAAAGCACCTTCTTATTAGCTCCCCTTAATAACTTTACTTGCTTAGTGATTTCTAGAATTAGGAATAACACCCAATTCTTACCTCAAATGTTCAAAAGTGACCTTTGGAAGAGGCTTAGTCAAGATATATACAATTTGATCCTTGGTAGACACATATTCAAGCTTAATACTTTGTTCACTTACCTATTCTCCTAAGAAATAATGTTCCATAGGAAAGTGCTTAGTATTTGAATGTATCACATGATCCTTTGAAACACTTATGGTACTAGTATTATCATAAAAAAAATAGGACTAGGACCATCAAACTCTACTTTGTAGTCTTTTAAGGTTTGGTTCATCCACAACACCTAAGTGCAACATGAAGCTGCTACAATGTACTCAGCCTCACAAGTAGATAAAGCCACTGATTATTACTTCTTTCTTATCCATGAGACTAGACACTCACCTAAGAAGAAGGCTCCTCCACTAGCACTTTTTATATCTAGACTCCCATCCCAATCTGCATCTATATAGGATACGAGATCAAACTTCTTATCCTTGGGTACCACAATCCATACTCCATAGTTACCTTAAGATACCTAAGTATTCTCTTGAATACTTGTAGATAAATTTCCTTAGGATCTACTTGAAACCTTCCCAAAAGACCTACTACTTGCATGATGTCAGGGCTAGAGGTAGTAGTATACAATAAACTCTGAATCATTGGTCTATATTTTGTCTAATTAACTATTGAAGATTCATCTTCCTTGATTAACTTACATTCTATAACTATATATTTACTGATAGCCTTGCAATCTTCCATTTCAAACTTATTTAACATTTATTTTATATACTTGGAATCTAAAATGAACATAGCTTTTTCAAATTTACTAATTTGAAGTAAAAAAAAGGATAGTTCTCCAAGCATAAACATTTCAAATTCTGACTTCCTCAGCTCTGGAAATCCCTTGGTCATGTTCTCACTATTTTCACCAAAGATGATATCATCCACATAGACCACCACTATCAACTGATGGCCATTTTTAGTTTTGATATACATGTTACTTTCTACAACTCCTTTCTTGAAAACTTGGTCTAAAATATACTTGTCTAGTTTAGCATACCAAGATCTAAGGGCTTATTTTATACCATAGAGAGATTTATTAAACATGTAGACATAGTCCTTGTTATTAGTTAATAGGAAACCTTCAGGTTGATCAATGTACACTTCTTCATCCAAGTTTCCATTTAGTAAAGCTGACTTGACATCCATCTGATATTTATTGAAGCCTTTGAAACCTATATAGGCAATAAACATCCTAATAGCCTTTAACCTTACTACTAGATCAAAGGTTTCCTCAAATTCCACTCTTATACTTGATCATACCCCTTGCATACAAGTCTATCCTTGTTTTTGGTGACTTCTCCATTCTCATTCAACTTATTTCTCAACACCCATTTTATACCAATAACATTTTTGTCTTTAGTCCTAGGTACTCATACTCAAATCTCATTCTTCTCAATTTGATTTAAATCTTCATTCATGGCATCTATCCAAAACCTATCTTCACTTGATTTTACATATATTTTATGTTCAAATTTAGACAATAAGGCAATATTTTCTTGATTAACATTACTCACCATTCTCCTTCTTATTTGTATGCCTACAATTTTATTGCTAATGATTTGAGATTCAGGATGATCCTTTTGTATCTACTTAGAAGGACCTTTTGTGCCCTTTATCTCCTCAATTTATTCTTCATCCTCATCTATCTCTATTGCTCCTTTATCATTCTTTGATTGATAATATGATTTCTCTGTATCATCAATCTTCACATCTATGCTCTCTGCTAACTTTTACAACCTCTTTTTATAGCATTTGTAAGCAGAACTAACTGATGAATAGCTTAATAAAATAACTTCATCAGACCTTGAGTCAAACTTTCCTAAGTCCTCCTAATCTCTCTTGATATAACCCTTACTTCCAAATACTTTGAAATATTCAACACTAGCAGGTTTGCCATTCCATAATCAATATGGAGTCTTATCACCATTAATTCTACTATGTGATCTGTTCAAAGTTTAAACTGTAATACCCACAACTTCTCTCTAGTATCCATCAAACAACTTTGACTCATTAAACATGGTCCTTGCCATTTATTGAATAGTTATATTCTTTCTTTCAACCACCCCATTTTATTGAGGTGTTCTAGCAGTTAAGAATTATCTTTTTATTCCATTTACCTCACAAAACTCATCAAACTCATTTGACAAAAATTATCCTCCTTTGTCAAACATAAGACATTTGATCTTCACATTCATCTCATTTTCAACCAAAGCCTTGAAAGTTTTGAACTTAACTAGAGTTTTTGAATTCTCTTTAAAGAATGCCACCCAAGTCATTCTTGTGAAGTCATCTATAAGTAACATGAAGTAGTTGTCACCTTAGATTCTTTGAATCTTTGTATGACCACATATATTGATATGAATTATCTATAAAATTCTTTTAGTAGATCATTCTTTAGACTTAAATATCCTCTTAATCTACTTACCATGTTGACATGCCTTGTAAAGAACATCTGTAGGTTTGGAAATTTTGTGCATGTTTTACATGGATCCCTTGGAGTTTGACTTGACCATATTTTCAAAGTTAAGATGACCTAACCTGCTATGACATAGCCAAATTTCATCTACCTTTCTCACAAATCACTTCTCTTTTGTGATCTCATTCAATACATATAGATTGTTCTCAATTTTCTTGGCTTTGGTAATCGACCTCCTTGATTTTTCTCTTCTTATCTCACATCCTTTATCATGAAAATTTAGGGTATGTCCTTGGTGTAAATTTGACTTACACTCAACAGGTTATGTTTTAAGCCATCTACATACAAAACATTTTATGTCTTGGTCTTCCCATTGTCCAAGCTCAGGGCACCTTTGGCAACTATATTAGTAGATGTGTTATCTCCAAATCTCACTGATCCTATGACATTTTTATTCAAAGTGATGAATTTTATCTTATCTACTGTCATGTGACTTGAACAACTACTATCTATGTACCAGTTCAAATATTCATTCTGAGTATTAAAGATAATTTGAACTATCATAGATTCTTCCCCTCTAGATTCTTGTTTCTCCTTCATCTTACCCATATGGTTTGATTTCTTGATCCATTATTTAGTATCATGAATATATATCTTCTTAAATTTAATGGTATTTCTCATAGGTCATATCTTAAAATCTCTTGCAATATGTCTTCTTTGGTTGCAGTTATAACACATGATTCTACTTTTCCATCTGTAGTCAACAACTCTATGTCTAAATTAACCACAAGAGAAAAAATAACCATTGAAAGAATCCACATACTTTGAATATATAACCTCATTTATGTTTTTATGATCATTGGATGATACACTATTGCTTTTGATATCCTTTGATGGAACAAAACCCTTTTTGGAATGTTGATGATTGACTTCAAACTTGACTACTTCTACATAGGTCTTTATTCTTATAGCATTATCACTCCTCGATAGATCATTGAATTTTGGAAACTGACTCTCCTTGAACTCCTTTTAGTCCTTTTTGAAGCCAAGACCTATCTTATCATGATAGGATCTTTGACTATTCAACATATTGTTAAACATTCTAGTACTCTCCTTAATTTTGTTTATGTCTTCATCTTGATTGCATCTTTCTCTACTTGTGATTATAAAGACTTTAATTTTATTCTAAGCTGGGTGTATTATTCCATGTGATTCTTTTCTTTTGAACAACATTTACAATATGTTTCAATATCTGTGGATAGATCTTCATTGCAATCATAATAAACACTTTTATTATCACAATCCATACTTGTGCTCTAAAGATCTCCCTTAGATTTTTAGTTTAGGACAAGGAACCTTGATATAATACTAATTGTTAGAATCACAAACACGAAGGGAGGGGGTGAATTAGTGTACAAAATTTTATTTCAATTCCACTTTTCATTAATTAATCATTCAAACTAATATAGAGATATAACAATGCATAATCAACCATTCATATAAGCATGAAGTATGAACATAACACAAGAACACAATAGCTACGTGGGAAAACCTCATGGGGAATAGATATTTATAGTGGACACATATGATATTGGTTTATATTTCTGACTAAGCTTGACATTTATGTTATTATGTGATAGTATAATGTTGTTTAGTTAAATAATAATACATGATTTCTTACTATGACTTGGTTAATGTATGTGGTTACATTTTAAGCATATTAATGTATTGTTTCAGTTATATTATTGCTTTATATTTATCATGAGATATGATGTGATTACTTACATATTGTGAGGTGGATGTAAGAGAATTCATCTCTCAAGCATGCCAAAGGTAAAGAATCATCGGAGAGGGTGATGTAGATGGAGACATCGAATGTTTACAGAGCGCTGGTGAAACCCTACACATACACATAGTATTTAATCATGGTAGAAATAGATTTAATTGCTTATGATGTGTTTGATACATGTTTGGAGTGTTGTTTCTGTGATTTCCTAGAGTAGGTAAAATATAGACGTAAATTCTTTTGCGTGTTTAGTATGTTTTGCTATTGATAATGGTAAGAGCAACTTTAACAAAGGTAAATTTAAAATAGAGATTATTTATGAATTTTGAAAATTATCATTTAAATTAGATGCTACTTTGAATAATTAAATGCTAATTTGAATTAATTAAAAAATATGAAATTGAACATTTCGTATTGAAATATCAAAAAGGGAATTATTTTGAAAAAATGAAAAAAACAATGAAATTGAAAAAATTAAAAATTAAAAATTTAGAAAAAAAAAATTAGTGGTTTTAAATCTAGTAAAAACTAAAAAAAAAAAAGAAAACAAAAACAAAAATCTTACAAAAGGGAAAGCTACGCTACTCCTATTAATGAAAGGATTTTTCTAAAGGGAAGGCATGGTATGAAATTTGGGGAGGTAGAAAAGGGCGTAGAGTAACCAGAAAAGAGAAGAAGATAGCAATGGCAGAGTGTAAAAAGGAAAAGGTCAAAATTTTCGGCAAGAAAATTATAACAAGTAATATATTTTCAATTCTAATAATTAAAAAATAAGAAGAAGAAAGGATTTAATAGTAAACAATTGTAGTGATTTTAAACCAGCTGGGAAGTTGGTCAGAAATTGTGTTATTAATAAACTATTATCAATTAGAGTTTTTGAAAATTAATAAATTTTTAAAATGGTTTACAAGTTATAGTAAACCAGTTATTTCAAAGAATTAAAAAATATATATTTGTGAATAGAAGAGGGATCGATTTAGGGAGAAAAAGCAGAGATTTAAAAAAAAAAATCTTTTGTGGCATCGAACTTATGCTTTTAATTCCTCTTGTACATATTATGGAAAACACTTTGTGCACTTCCAACTGTGTAAAAACAATGGCATCAGTTTCTTGGTAGTTTACTGAGATGTTTTAACATGTATAATTCGTAGCCCAGCATGTATAACTGAATAGAATCTATTGCCTTGCTTTTCTAGCCATATAAACTAATGGCATCACCCTATTTATATTTACCGTGAAAGTCATTTTTAGATCACAATATGTAATATACTTGGCATTGCCCCATATACCTAAACTTTCCATTGTATTTCACTACATAATATTGTGTCAGTAGAAGATAGAATAAACCATTCAATGTTCTTCCATAATGTTATCTTTTAGCTCAGTGGCAACAGTTTTTCCTCTATACATAAAACAAGATTGGTCCAATATTACTTCTGTTGTGTTGCATTGTTAAGACTTGGCTTATGATTTTAAAACTGTTTTAGACATCAAGCATTGGAAGTCATTATTAACCTAGATTGGTTGTTAGTTTTCTTCAAGAACAAAATTTACTATATGAGGTGTCGAGTTACCCTCTAATCCCTAACTTTTGTTGTGGTGATTCCAAATTCGGCAATTTAGGTAGGTCATACAATTGTTTGAGAATATAAATTCCTTTGTCTAATCCAATGATTATCAATAGGGCGTCGGTCTATTTATTTTCCAGCCAAATATATATATATATGATGCTTAACTATATAACTATATATATATATATATATATATATATATAAATATATATATAAAATGATGCTTAACTATGAGCAAAAAATTATATAAGCAGAGTTATGTTAAAATAGCGACGCTGAATTCGTATTTGGTTAAGTATTTAATAATAAATGCATCACTGGGATTTTAGTCTTGAGATTTCAATAGCATCGTTGAAATTTAGTTATATGTTTTAATTCCATAGCTTAGCTACGGTTTCGCTGGGCATTGAAATATTTTTTAAGCTATGAATCGTTAGCTAAAAATGGAGAAACTATGTTGAGCTAATAAACTATATCATTGGCAATTATTATCATGTGGTATATAAACTTGTATATAGTTGATTAATATAAGTTAATATACCTCTTAGATGGTCATCGGTCAACGCCAAGAGAAGTTTTATAGAGGAAATATATAGTTATCTATTTTTTGTAACGGGACTCAGATAGGTTTTTTTAGTTTGATTTGTGTGGGGCACATAAATAAAATCTGGTTTTTAAACATAATTTTTTCTAATTTGGTAAAAATATTTTCACAATAGCTATAGTGAAATTAGTTTTGAAATTGTTCAGATATCCATAAGTCATGGGAAGTGGTAATACAGGACCAATCGAGATCTTAGCTCTTTGTGTGTAATTAACTGTAATGGTTCTATTTTCTAACTTGATTTGAATTATAGTTTTGGGATTGAGCCTCATTTTGTGGTTGTAGTGTGTAGTTCTCATCAAAATCTACAATTGAAATAATGGTGCAAACGAGGAAGTTGTCTTTGCATGTTTCAAATTGATTATCTAGCCATTTTGATGTGTGTGTGTGTCTTGCTTATTGATAGATAATATTATTCTTGAATTCAAATATGAAATCATATATAGAAACTTTAGTCATAACCAATTCACATCTTGATGACTCTTTTCCATCGTTTAACACATACTTAACAGAATTGTACTTCTTATAATCAACTAATTGCTTTCTAAATTCAGTGAGATATCTTCATGTAATCAACTTATCAAATTTGACAAATAACCACAACTATTACATGTTCCATCTTAATATTGTTTAGTAAAAAAAATTGTCCCTCAGGTTTTTGATAGAAAAGACCTTGGATTAATTCTCTTGATGTATTAGATAGGGAAGACACCATACATTCTTGCAAAATCTTGTTAGTATGTAAAGTACAACATATATGATGAAAAACATCAAAATACGTAGCAAATTCAACATGTTTTTTACACCAATATCGGGTGCATGCTTGGTTGATTTTAACATAGAAAGACTTACACATCTCAAATGATCTTTGGCTAATTATCAATTGGCCATTAAAGTTTTCAATAATTTTTTTATAAAATTTTGTTTGCATCATGTCTAAAAAATGTTTTGCATGTGGCTCACAAATTTTTGAGGTTTTTCTTCTTTTAAAAACATCTTTTACATTAGAAGAGATCCTTGTGTTATCGTGCTAAAAAATTTCAGTCAATTGTTTTATTCCTTCAAATAATACCTTATCTTTTCGTGGAAGTCTACCACTAAATACCCAACAATCTATGAGTGAAAGGTCATCAAGCCTTATTTTTTTTTACGACATTTATTAGAGTTTTTCTATTTAAATTCAATGATTTATTTGTTTCAGTAATAATTTGAGCTTTAGATGTTGACTTACTCACTGTAGATTCCATTATTACTCATCTTGCCACTATCTTTAATCTGAATTCTATTGTCTATTGCCTTAAATACATTAAATAGATTCTTTACTATTATACTATTTTTTCCCTCCATGTTTAATGTTCTTAACCCTAAATTATGCATCATAGGGTGTATTTTTTATATTTTTATTAATTAAACAAATAGTTGACATCATTCTGTACGGATTTTATTCTTAAATGCATAGTTCCATACATGTTGAGCATGATGTTGAACTAATATTTTTGATATTTTACCTTCCATAGGTTCTATTATTTTTTCATCTATTTCAATGAAATATTTTGTTCTTATTATCCTTGGAGGTGTGGGTGGAGGAGCTATATTTTGTATTAACTTGGGTGGTGTTAATATTTCAACCATAGTAGGGATAGTAGAGGGTCGAATATCTACATTAGACCCTATCGGCAAGTTAAATTTCTCTTCATTAGGAGACACATGAGATGGGGTCATTTCTTGATGTTGATTATCTTCATACTCAAAAATTTCATTATGAGTGGATGTTTCATTATATTGTGTTTGTCCATATGTTTCATCATTCATTACTTACATGCACCAAATTTTGAATTTCATCTTGCAACAAAGATTGATCTGTTCTCTTATCTCATTTGAAGACATATGTAAACTAAATTCTCTAGAATTGGGCACATTATTTTCATTTGAAATACTATCTGGTGTAGAAGAATAACCTTCACCTTGCCTAAAAAGCCCTTATGGATGCTCTCCTATCTTCTTGTTTTTTTCTTTCTTTTTCTCTTTTCTCTTCAATTGTTTCATTTGTTAGCTCTTTTATTGGTCTTTTATGACTTCTTAACCCCATTATTTATCTTTACCAAAATAAGATAATTGTAAATATAAAATTGAAGAATTTGTAGTGATTCAAACAAAATAAATGAATAATTCACTGAATTCGCGTAGTTGAAGCAAAAAAATCAGTTTGTAATTTGACCAAAAAAAAAATAAACGAGTAATTTTCATGAGAAAGGTAAGAGAAATTCATGAATTACAAAGGGCTTGCATGCTTTCAAAAGCACACATGCCCTTTGGGATCTACTTGGGTGTGCAAAAGGCGTACACCCTTTTTATATTTAATTTTTTTTCCCACTTTTTCTCCAATTTTTTTTTGATTTTAGGCCTAGGGGGTCTTGAACCTAGCCAAACTCTATCATGGACCAACTAAACGGATTTATAAGAAATTTAAGATTTTTTTTTCTTTTTAATGACACGTCTAATCAGGGAGATTTTATTATTTAAAAAAAAATTATATGGATTTGTAGAGGGGAAAGTGTAATTTTAGACTATATAATTTTTTTTAATGTTAGAATATTATTTATAATTATTAATTGATTTCTACATAACATACATTTTTATAGTCTATATATATATATATATATATATATATATATATATATATATATATATATATATATATATATATATATATATATATATATCATCACAAATTTGCTAATAACTTTTTGAATATTAATCTAACACTTATAAAATTTATAGCTGAACAATCTACACATTGTCATTTATGTTTTAAAAAAATGATTTTCACGAAGTTAAGGTCAAAAAATTGTGTTCGTACACTTGCAGTTTTAATTTTTCAGCTATTTTGACTTGTAAAATTATTTAAAAATTATATATTTAATAAAAAAATTAATAATTTTTTTCAACAATATTCAATATTTCAACTATCCATATATGAAATTTCATACAAAAATTCAATCGTTTACTAAAAAAAGAGTGTGTTTGTACACATGTAATGTCCTTATCTTTTTACAAAAAATGAGTAACCTATTGTCATAAATGCATCTATTTTTCATATTTTTATCATATGACTATTATAAAAATTAGATATTTAGAAACTACACTCAAAATACTATAATTCATGTTTTGATGTCATTGTCAAATTATTTTTTGAAGTGTCTCTAACATTCTCTCCAAGTTAAACTATTAAAATTTTTAAAAAAAATTATCACTTTAAACTCCCCTTTTATCCCCCATTATTTTGAATCTACTCTTTGCTCTTAACACTCTTCTATCTCTCTCAAATAGCCTATTAGGTCTCTTCATGAAACTATCCCTCTTCTTGGCAGAATTAGGTCATATGGCCCTGCTCATCATCTGTAGAATCAATGTTATAACTTCATGACATATTCATCTCACCTCTTTTATGGTCTTCAAACCCTTTACCTAGTTTCCAAACTTCTATTTCATTCACTTATTCCCTCTATATTATAAGTAGTTAAATTAGACCTTTTAGACCTTCTTCTTATACATGACTCTTGATCTCATATATATTGGTCAACCATAAACATATACATACTTGGATCACCCTTAGAATATATAAAAAAACATATTTCACAAGTGAATCAACAACTACATATGTCGGTCACCACTCATAAGGACAAAAACCACCATTAGGCCTAATAGAGACCTAAAAAAATTAGGCCTTCTCAAAGCCCATATATCACCTTGGACAGCTTGGAACATCTTGAGCCTCCAAAAATAGATAAAAAACTTAAGACACACTTCAATTAGACCCCTAATAAGCTCACCTTAGGTCCCCAACATCATTTATCCCATTTCACTCTTTGAACCACACCACTAGGCCTACTTACAATTAGACCTTCTCACTGCCAGAAAATCTATTTTGAATGTCTAAAGCATATAATAATTTTTTTAACATAACCATATCAAAAACTCACATGTATATAACCTCCATGAACACATGGTCATCATTATGTCCATTATAATTCATCATTTAGAGCAAAAGACCTCAAATTGACCACTTTCATATGTTCACTTAGAATTGCAAACATGCTTCAAAACCTAGTCAAGAACTTTTGAATTTTCACACCTTCATAAGAGTTTATCATGAATAAAAATAAATTAAAATGAGATATTATATATATATATATATATATAACAACTTCATGTGTATTTAATTCTTCAAATCTAGGCATAATGACTCAGGAATATCAATCTTATTAACATACAAAAAACTGCCTGAATGCTCCAAAACATAGTCAAGAAAATAATGAGTTAGAACACTTATGTGAATACTTTTATGAACTTTAAATTGGTTTATATTATCTTAAAACATCATTATAACATATTAAAATAAATATATTATAAGTTCCAATATTAATATTGGTCTTAAAGACCAATCTCATGTCTTCACCCTACATAGACCTCACTATGTTAGATATGTCACTTTGAGAGCAAATTTATGCTTATATATAATCATCTCCAAATATTAATTCAAGGGGAATATGTGCTACATGTATTTAATAACAAACCTATGCAATTTTATCCATATCTAATTCACCACAATACATCCTTAATCTCATTCCCACTTATGCCTGTTTTTCTCACTATTTTCCTCACTAGGTCTTTTTAATGATAGGCCAAATTCCATGAATGGTTTAAATTTTTTGAAGTTTATAAATTGATAAAAAATTACATAGACATAAACTAAAATTATCCCACATCATCCTACAATCATTTTCATGCTTTGATTTGGTCAATCTTGTTTGCTACATCAAAAATCTGAGAAACAAGGGGTTCCCTGTAGCTTCCACTTACTCTTCTGACATACCAATGCCACCTAAAGGTATATATTAGAGTCCTCTACATGATAAAATCACAAAAATAGGTCACATAAATCATTATGAGCCATTTCCAATAAGATCTTCCATATCGGGTCACGGTTAGGGTTTTAGAGAGGGTTAAGACTACCTTATAGTCTTAACGATCATTCATATAGCTTGGGCCCTTAATACATAAAATAATGCTTGGAAAATTGACTTAGGATCATTCCATAACTTCCATAAACTTATTATGATTTCATGCAAAGGTTTTATGTGCCAACAGACATAAGAAAATCCTTCTTGGGTCTACAATACCTCATTATATGCACACAAAAAACCTCAAAACTAAATTTCATGTTTTCTCCTTCAAAATTTGACATTAGACTTAATAAACACACTTGAAACAACCTCTAAAATCTATAACAATGTTATCATGAGCTCTGACACCTTGGAAACTAAACTTGACCCCTCATTAGGCCACACTAGGTCTTTTTGCACATTAGGCCTTAAATTACCAGTCACACTTAGATCTTGAACACATATTAAAACCTATTGTATTACTCTTAATACCTCATGTTCATCTCATACAAACTCATACCATGATCACACACTACCAATATTATTATTATAAGCCTTAGACTTCTCACCTCAACATGCTACCAAGCCTATGCCTTCTCACTAGGTCTCTCAAGTACATGGCTCATGAACACAACCTCAAGAACAACACAAACAACTCAGAATGACATCAATGACACTTTCATTACATCAATGACAACTCCATGCATACCTTGAAACACATTCTCAACAATCTACCCCTTTGTGATTGATGGCAACGATTCATTGATGAAAATTGTTCAAATAAGCTTATCTCACTGGGATACATCTCCCCCATACAGATCAATCTCCCCCTTTGAAATTAATGACAAATCACTACTTGAGAAAAAACTCAATAAACAAGATAAAATATGATATAAACAAGCTCCCCCTATCTCACTACATACCTTAGACATCTTCTTGACAAACTGATATGAGTTCCCCTTTGACCTCACAACTTATGCACTTCTTTCCTACTCTTGGAACTAAAGCACCTTCTTATTAACTCCCCTTAATCACTTTACTTGATTAGTGATTTATAGGATCAGGAATAACACCCAATTCTTACCTCAAATATTCAAAAGTGACCTTTGGAAGAGGCTTAGTCAAGATATATACAATCTGATCCTTGGTAGACACAAATTCAAGCTTAATACTTTGTTCACTTACCTATTCTCCTAAGAAATAATGTTTGATAGGAAAGTGATTAGTATTTGAATGTATCACATGATCCTTTGAAACACTTATGGTACTAGTATTATCATAAAAAAATAGGACTAGGACCATCAAACTCTACTTTGTAGTCTTTTAAGGTTTGGTTCATCCACAACACCTAAGTGCAACATGAAGCTGCTACAATGTACTCAGCCTCACAAGTAGATAAAGCCACCGATTATTACTTCTTTCTTATCCATGAGACTAGACACTCACCTAAGAAGAAGGCTCCTCCACTAGCACTTTTTATATCTAGACTCCCATACCAATCTGCATCTATATAGGATACGAGATCAAACTTCTTATCCTTGGGTACCACAATCCATACTCCATAGTTACCTTGAGATACCTAAGTATTCTCTTGACTATTTGTAGATAAATTTCCTTAGGATATACTTGAAACCTTCCCAAAAGACCTACTGCTTGCATGATGTCAGGGCTAGAGGTATTAGTATACAACAAACT